>CALYDF020004497.1:0-17146 GCA_944474145.2 Dicrocoelium dendriticum
ATAACCAGTAGGCATAAATATAACAAATCAAAACACGGTGTGATGCTAAAATGCACGGTGCTTACGGCCTTCGAGTACACAATAGGCTTGCATGTTTAATTTCATACCACTGCATGAGGTCGGAATTCGAACTTTATATTTGGTATCTCTATCATGTACCTTTAGCACATTGGTGCAATGCCTAACACTTAGTTCAAGGTGCTGACTTCAGGCAAGACTTGGTGAACGATGAATATACCGGTCTGCGATTCTATGCTTGTTGCGTCAATACATTTAGGTCGAGCAATATTGGTCCACACCATCTCAGAAATGGAAAGGTCAACGGACATTAGTCTCAGTCCGTTTTGCTGTCTGACAACATGATAGATTAGAACCACTGAAAATGCACTGGGCCATTCGAATTCTGCGTGGTGCATTGCAGATTGAAAAGTGTCAGGCAATTTCGGAGTGGACAGTTGTGCAGAAGCGGATAAGTAGCATTCTAATGGGCTCCCGTCCTTATCAATGCTTGCATCGGTTATTACGTTGGTCGATGTACGATGAGATGGTTCTATTGGGTTATTTACCTACGATAAACTAATCACATTGAACGGCTTCCAGCAGTCATTGACTGTGTTATATAATGGTAGCACGTTTATCAACATTTTAAATATTGCGCTTATAGGTGTTCTCTGATTGCAGTCTCAGTTTCTCTTGGGCTTATGGGAGAGTGCGGCATAGCTTTTCAAGTTCACTAAACCACATCCAGGTTGAGGATGCCGAGACCACTTGTTGTGTTTCGGACTAAATGATCAAATCTGTCGGGATTTGCACCATCTGTTCAGTATAGTACTTGTCGGCTCAAAGGTTGGTATTTTCAAAAAGCATAATTAAAATATCGTTGCCATAGGATTTCTAAAAGGGGACATAATTTGAACACGTCGGTTAGCATAACTTGGCAGCTTTAAAAGCTTGCAAGCAATTTCCTTGCTAGCCTCGATATTTCGAAAGAAGGATGTTCCCCTCGTCTGGAACCACTTTTCAGCATTCCATCGGGTCGGCCTGGGGAGTCGAATAGACTAATTTTATCAAATTGTGTTCTAAAAGTCGCTATCTTAACAAGTCCTCCAGAGATATTTTATCATACTCTTAGTACAAACGTTAAGCTCTGCGTATGAAATGATAAACAGCGACACAGTTACTCAGTTTAAAGGGTTAAAAGGGATTCGCTTTGCTGTAACTCGGTCTATGTTCATTCTCCATAGTTAACACTGCTGGTTGTTTAATTCGTTTATCATAGCGGCTGGTAAACTCTAGTTTGTGCTTATTATCACATTGGGGCAGACGATTAACCATTCTCGAGCTCTCCGCGGAATCATAATATCTCTTACAACCATATGGAAAGGCCAAATTATCGTCTATGGTTCTCAGATATTTTCAAACGCAGGTGATGCTTGAGCAAAATTGCTCATTTAATTTTTCCCTGTATTTATAATTCTATAAGAAACACCATTCACATTGCGTTCAGCAATAAAATGGTCACTCTGGCGAAAAATCTGTATGAACAATGCAGCAATGTGGAGAGGCCGGAGTGCAGTCTGGTTGTGACGCACGCTGCTGTAGCCTACACACATCTGGTAGCCATGTGTGTCCTCGTACTCGAGCGCACAAGATGGTTGGATGAAATTATATCCGTAAACTGTGACACGCAAAATGTTTCAAGGATTACGTGCCCCTAACACAGTGCTGCTACGTCAGAGACGGAGGAAGAGCTCACCTTTCCGCACAGGCAGTTCCCAATGGTTAAATAGTATATGGAAAGGAGCGGGAGCTTTCTTTTTCTCATCCATTCACTAATGAAAAATACAATGGAAGACTCACTGTTATTGAACTGGGATAATACTGTCTCAATCGGCCTCAAACTTCCCCGATCGGAATATGGGATTCCTTGTGTTTCATTTACAGGTTCAAATGAAGCCCAACCATAGGCATCCGATTCATTCCAGGAGGTTAAACTTGACCCAGGTTTACTGTCGGTGATTGAGTCAAGCATTACCCACCACCGTAGTTTCGGTGGCGGTGAGCCAGAAGCATTGCAATATAGACGCAGATTGTTTCCTTCGTCGGCTTCAAGCAGAGAAGGCGGTCGTTCTTCAAGACGAGGTGGGACTATAGGAAGAAAAGGGCGTATAACCTGTCGTTTTTCACTCAATAATCACTGGAAATGGATAACTGCTTAGTACGGAAAACAGGGCATTTTATGTAATTTACTGGCATTCCTAGTTAAGCGCACATTTTTGTTTATATATGCACATCCTCGCCTGTAGTCCCTTTGAAATACGGAAAAACCGTATTGTTCACATGAGCAGGTAACTCAGATTAAAACCAAGACATTCTTACACACTGCAAGAGGAAGTGGATCCAGGAATCATTCAACAGCTGGTAGAGGGGAAAAAAACTTCTCCATCACATCACTTGACTGGGCTCCTCAATGCAGATAAAGCACCTTTGGGCCTGGACACTTGCATTGTGATCATTGCTTATCACATCGTGAGCTATATAGTGTTATTAGAAGCACACGATTCATTCGCAAGAGAATTGCTGCATTATAAACCCTCGAATGCGTCAGTGCCCGCGTGTTATTCACCTCATCTGTGGTAGTGCGAATTTACGAATGCTGCTTTCCAACCGCCCAACTACTCTATTGGTGTGTTTGATGAGTATGTCTCAAAATTGTTTGCAAACGGTTAAAGAATGTGGTTTACCACCTAGCTGCCAAGTGTTATCCTAGGTGAGAACGCCACTCATAAAACCAAGCCGTAGTTTACCAACAAACGCTTAAAGGTGAGTTAATAACTAAACCACAGATTGTAAAGCCACAATTCAAATAATACACTAACATCTCCATAATTACTGGTCGAGGTAAGAGAAACTGATTTCCCCACTAGCCATAAAACTGCCACAACGTTTACGCACAGTGAGAAAGTGGGGGTGAAGACTTAGCGAGGGACTACGTTTCTAAGCTACTTCTTCTGTGTGCCTATTTGTGTCCGTCAGATAAAATGTGGTACACCAAGGCCAAGTGGTAAACTGAGGTTTCGGTTCTCCATTTCTCGTGGATTAAAAGATTCTGGCTTCCAATTCTCAATTGAGGACAAATTCAGAGTTTGGACGCATCGCTGCTCCCAGCCACCAAACCGAAGCGTTTTCAATATCTGTCAAGGATTCCTCCATAGAACTGATATCGCCGACCTTGTGGTATCAGATATCAGATGTACTCATTAACCCCCTTGTCAGATAAATCCTAGTTGCATTATTCTGCACTTCACAAGCTAATGGTACACCAGTAATCTCGAGTTCCTCGTCAAGCGATAGAGAAAATATGGATTTCGTCTACCAAACACCAACTTGGTTTATGTAACGTACTCTTGTGCAAAATAACAGCATTTACCGTTGCAGGTTGATCCGTATTACAGTTATAGATTTTCATCCACCGCATTTAGAAATAACCGGTGATAGGCTGAGACATTTTAGGATCCAATGGCCTCCAGTTATTAGACAAGCTGTTCATCCGCTTGAATTTCCTTACTTATGACAGTTCCATCAGTTGTTAGTACCTTCTGAGGATGTTGAATGGGATTCATTTCAACTGGGGTAATATGAAGTCACGTTTACCAAACAACACCAGTCGAAACGCTACACGGAAATCCCTTGGCTTCAAAGGTCAGCTGTCCATGGAACAGCGGTAACCATGTGTCGTGCGCTCAACATTCGTCTGTTGTGCCGACGCAAAAGGAAAGGTATATGGGAGCATATGACACTGGTGCATTCGTGACAATTCGCAGTCCATTATTTACAGACGTAAGTGGCATTGTGGCGCAAAAAGCATGTCGGTCAAATGCACAGTCCCCCAACACTGACCCACTAATCAGCCTGTTGCATTGTAAGGTGTGAATAAGCTAAGGATTACTTAGGGGTTCGTGCGCTCATTAAGCTGACAGTTAGGTTTGCATACGTTTCATGCTAAGACGAGATGGTAGCACCTGCTTGGTGGTAAATGGCTTTTCTCATGCATTCCGGTCCTTATATACACTTGGGGTGTTAGTGCTTACAATTCGCTCTGACTAATTTGTGAATAGGTTTGGTAAGTTCGTCGCTTGATGTGGGGGCTACCTTATCCTCTGCACGGTTGTAACATGCAAGTCAGTGGATAGTGAGCGGCGCTATCTCACATCTAGCAACAGTCACATCGGCCACCAACCCGCTTCGTAGCCAACTGGTTTTCGTCACGGGCTGGTAACAGACGAGTTGTGGGTTCGAGCCTCACAGGGGTCGTATGGAATGCACACTTTTGAAAATCAGGAAGCGTGTGCGTGCAACCACCAGTGGCTCATGCATACTAGACGGGTTATTGTCTACAAGGTAAGACAAGTTATCCATATGCATACCACTATAGCTCGTAAAATACTACCAAACGAAATGTGAGCGGTTGATTCAATATATGTAGTGACATGTTGCGGTGGCAGGCTGCAGTCAAGCAGTGGCGAATTTTTCCTGCTCTGATGGCTTTGAGACCAGATGAAGCGCCAAACTACTACACGCTACGCAATAACGCACTGATTATCCCACCTCAACTGGTGACGAAACGTCCGCATCAAATTTGCGATGCCCTGCAAACCGTTGAACTACCACACAACTACGTCTTCACAATTGCGACAAATAGCGTGTCCTTGAGTTCCGCCATTCTTGGATTATAGGAATATGCGGTTACAGCCAGGTATTCCTTGGTTACTGTAGCAAGCGAACGTGAATAATTACTCAAGTAATCGGAAGTATCTTAATGCTAAAACTGTCTCATGATAAAACTCTGCCCAGCTCTTAAGCGGGCGCTCCTGCCAACACTTCTCCCTGTCTGATAGATTAAAAAAGGTGGCGCGGAAATCCACAATGCTGAATTAAATGCTTATCAGTTAATGTGTATTGAAGCAAATCCTTAAGCGGAGTAGGGTACCATAAGTATTCCAAATAAAGCAAGCGTTGTTTTATTATACAATAGAAAGCGAAAATCTTTGTCGGTTTGCGCTTGTAGATTAATACCTAGCTTCCAGTAGTTTTTCTACCTTAGGTTGAGTGAGTCCTAGATTTAGAATGAATAAAAATGTCGAAGGCAAAGACCAAGGAATGGACAATTACATGTATGGGAGATCGTCTGGCGTTCAGAACTGACAAACAGTTATGTAAAGGAGGAGTTGGAGTCTTGAAAATTATGTTTTTCTGACTCTTCGGACCAGTTATCGCTACACATTGCAGATTTCTGAAGTTACACACACCGCACTATATTCGGTTTAGTAGGTGCTTCAAGTATACAGGAGCAATGGAAGCGTGATCCAGCTTTACATGTTTAATGTGAGCTAAAAACACCACAAGATAATTGTACGATTTAGAGCGCAACTGGCTTTTGCGCATGGCCCATTGCGGTGACGTTCTTTAAGGAATATATTAAAGCACATAGTATAACCCCTATACAGTCATGGTTATCTAAACAACCAGGTGTTTTGCAATGTGGTACTGCAAGGTTTATGACGATCGTAGAACTTCAATATATACCGCCAGACATTTTCTATAAGGGGGACTAAAGAGACACTTTCAAACTGTGGTAATAGCATATTGATCCCATCCATCAAGTAGATGGAATCGTTTGTCGATACGACCTCATCATATTATTGTTAAGTTATAGAACTTTGCTTACAGTCTAGGCGTCTTTTAATTTTGTCTGGGTCGCAAAAATATGCAGTCACTGGGGCACAAGTCTCATCTACCTTCTAAAATTATTTAAAACACAAAACCATACAAATCGCTCTGTATTACCTTGTGACAAGTTGTCCACAATTCAGAAGTGTGTAAGGGCATCAAAAATTTGCCAACCTAATTTGAACGATGATCATTTAAACGCACCTTTTATGACCAAAATGACTGTTTTGTGATGCAACACATCACCATATTGGAAAATGCACCGATATTCTCCGGCATCCTGTTCTCCAACTGAATTGATGAAAAGTGGGAATTCTGTGGAGCTGTCCGTCGAGCGAGGCACCAGATGAATCCGACTGTCGCGAGTGACACGCAGAACTCCGCGAGTGAGAATTCGTCGAGGCATTTTCACCCACGATATGTTGGTGAAGTCCTGCATATGGGATGCATAGATGATTGAGTGGCGGCATTACAAACTCGAAACTGCCAAAAGTGAGAGCACAGGACATTTTAATTAGAATTTTGGTAAAAGTTACACATAACGTCCTGGATAAGCCCACCAGATTCCATATGCATTTATTTGTGAATTACTGGACGAAACAGTTAGTGGTCGTCATGGTTAACACAAAACTACTTTCCCAGAACTACGCGTTAAGCTTCAGTCCAACATACAACTTGACCAACATCCTAAGGCGCATTATTTGAAGCATTCTAGACTCAGTGCTTCCGATCAATTAAACATTAGGGCAGTCTGTCAGGTTGCCTTCAGTAATGCGAAGGGGAATTTTATGAGCCAAATCCAGGTTGCATGATGCAAGCCAACGATAAAAAGTATCCCCAAGTTGACCAACTTTGCGGATACAAAGCAGTCTGCCAATCGAATATGATTTTGAAAGTGCAATAGAAGGAGAATTTTGGATTCAACGTTAATCGTGATTCGGATGTGATTTGTTCGCTTCGCGGCTCACTGGGTTAAATTGACCCACTAGTTGTGCAAAAGTTGGTCAAAAAATCAACTCTTTTATGGTGGTTTACTTAGCCGTGAAAATTGTCTGCAGTGATGTTCAAATAATTACGGGACTTTGAGAAAAAGGTGATTTACCAGTTTTATCGTCTAGGAACTTCAGTTGATTCTCAATACAATCCCTTACTATATTATACACATAGCGCAACTTTGCAATAATGATTCCAGGAATTCAGGAGAGGAACACTTGTCATTACGTCTGAGCCAGTTTAACATAATTTTCATCACTTCGTCGTCATAGCGGAAGGGTCGAAATTGTGGAATTCTTGAAGGAATACAAACAGTTGACATCACTTTATTTCAAGTCGTAGCATTAAAGAGGATGTGATGATTCAGCTCAGGAAGTATGGAAAAACAATATTTATTTGAGTGTAAGATTCAACTCGAGTATGCCGTTTAAAAGCGATAAGCTATCTTGGGAACCATGTGCACTCAAGTTGCAAAATAGCAAAAGATCTTAGATTATCGTTTATACCACTCCCAGCGAAACATTAAGCATGGCTGCATTTCACAAGTTACGCGACAATTATCAACGGCGATTGTCTCGAGGCGATTACACTGTTCCATGCATGGCAGCAATTTGCAAGTCATTAGATAGTGAGCACTACCATATCACATGCAGTTACTTAGTCACGATAGTAGATATTGTTCTCCGTAGTTCGTTTGTCTTAACTACGGACGAGCAACTCTCGAGTTGCGGGTTCCATCTGCACAGGAGTCCGATGGCATGCGCACTGCTGACGATTCCCGAAGGGATCAGATGGCTGTATAGTGTCTTTCCGATGGTGAAGTGGCAGTTTGACTAAATCTAGATGTCATAAATCACTACTTGTAGCTTTCACATCCCACTGCTACTTTTTGTTATTATTGATAAACTGCTCGATGCGCTGAATGTTTACGGGCATGACAGTTGTGGGATGGGATCCATCTTGACCGGGATCCCAGCGTGATGCACTTACACCGTTCAGATATCTTACTGCGGCTGAGTAGCTTATCATCACATTATGACGGCAGTCAGTATATTTCCGTTTGTTATGTGTCCTCCTGAGCTAATCAGAACACCACGTCCCACTGATGCTGTGTTACGCGAAGTTGGAATAGCGGACATGAATTTATAAAAGTACCCAAATTCAACCAATCAAAAACAAATAAAATACGCGGATTTTTACACATACATTTACTGGGTCAAATACTTACACCTTGGGGCCTTAGGCATATCTAAGTACTCCTTGGCGGCAAATCTAATAAGCTATTCCAGAATTGTAGATTAATGCATTAACAGAGGGGGTCTTTAATTGTTTACCTAAGCTCCATACACTTCGCGACATGAATGTCCGAGGCACTTTTCTTGGTATATATATGGCAGGAAGCCTAAGTTAGTATATTAACCAGTTAACATACAGGACTGAACCAATTTCTATCCTGTAATAAAGACTAGCAGAATCCTTGATACGTTCTAGTACTATTCTCAGGAATACTTTTGGTTACTCTTAAAGATTAGTGTACCCTACTAAATGAGTTTACAAACAGAGGCTTTAGGATAAAGCTGCAGCAAGCCTACTTAATGACAAAACGTTAACGAATATGGGAATGATCACATAAGTCCACAATTTTAATCAATTTCCGGGTTGTGTTGTAAACTTTTAGCCCTCTAAGTATTTAACTGCGGTGCTGAGTTTAACATTCACTAGGAGATAAACGTCACGAAAGAAAAACAAGTTATTTCACTCCTACACATAATTACTGCTATAGACTTTTAGTGACCAACCAAAGTAGATGATTACGTTATGAACTGTGTATTAGAGTATAAGACATGAAGCTAATCAGATTTGTCATAATTTGTTAAGAATCCCTCCTTAGTGAAACGCTTGTGGTTATCATTGGTCTTCCAGCCACTAAACACCTCGAGTTCCTTCGGTCCGGGGATACCGAATAATGGTACGAAGTTCTGACAGTGAAGTTCATCACAAATAGACGAAAAGTTTGAGGGATATATGATGATATTTCGTGCGTTGCATGCGCTTACCAACGTGATTCATGACCGGTCTATGCTATACGGATCATTCAGGTAGTCAGTCCGAATTAGCTGTGAATAATTGCTTCTATAATCGTTAGCCCTAAGTCATGGAATCTAAGTCTCCAGGTTTACGACGCGTCTTGGAATTGCCACTTGTTTACATGTCAGATACACTTTCGAATACTGCCTTTTTGGTTTCAGCGAGATACACGGTCCAGTTTGAGGCACAGACATTTGTCCTCACTGCTTTCAAATTATATCCAAACCTAGCTACCGCATAGTGGAAGTCATAACTTCAGAGTCCAACCACAGTCCTCTGCAATGATATGAGTAGATATATCAATGGAGCATAGATTGCGCTATGTTCCAGTTGGCTTGCAATTTCAGACAGTCTGCCTTCGTCCCCCATGGTTCAGTGGCATAAGCTTCTGGCTAGTTGGCACAAGCTGCCAACGGTCATGGGTTGGATCCTTAGCAAAGGACCGAGGAAATGCGCACCGCTGAGGAGCCCCAACAGGCGGATGCGATCACTTGGTGCCTTTTCGGATTGGGGTTAGACTAATCAGGCTTTTGAGCAGCTAGGATGAACCAACAAGGTTTCACAATAGTTTGCTCGCAAACAGGTAAGAAGAAGACGCTGTGCCAACCTCCGAACACTTCGAAGGCTAAACAGAGGGCAGGTCTGCACTGGTAATTCCTTGCATGGAGCAGACGCAGCTGCACTCGGGGTGCGTTACATACTGATCTGAAGCTTAAAGTACTTATTTGGAGTACTTCTCATTGTTCTATCTGAACAAGCCCACAGTCAACTAATCCATCAGTCAATGGGTCTGGATTGAACAAAAATGGAGTCACTCTGTTCTAAAAACCAAGGTAACCATTGCCAGAGTTCCATAGTGACAAGCCTACTGATTTATACATGTGCTGCTCGTTACTGAGGAAAATGTCTTCACAGAGCAATCTGCTAAAACGTAGCACATAAGTAAATTAACATCCGACTTCGGGGAGTCGCCAGTATACTAACTTCAGCTATCGGCTACTTGTGTACAGTGAAAACTAGCATTCGATGCAAACTAAAGCAAATCATTTTAACACATCAAAACATATGAAGCCTAAACGAACTATTTTCACATTCGTTGTTTAGAACAGTCTTTTTGACGTTGAAATACAATGTGGCACTGCAAAGAAGTCACCGGAATCATAAGTGTCGCCCCGGTGTTCGAGAATCGACCCAAAGATCCATATTACATGGTTCACCAATGAACACTCAGTAGTGACATAGGATTCTCTCGTACACTAATACAACCAAAAAGCAGTCCAGATCCAGATAGAAGGCATCGAACCTAGGACCAATGGGGTATAATTGGAAACCTCTTCCATTTAGTCACTGGTTCACGAAGGGTAACACTTGGCAAGACGATCAATAATTGATTGGATGGTCACTTTTCATTACTCGTCGTGTGATTGGGTTGCGAAGCGCAACCTTCATGTGGACTGCGAGTCGCATTGAAGTGAACCTTGGTCAAACCGATAACCTTACACTGTAAATGATAACACGGGCAGGTGTTGCCCACCCGAAAACACTGTAATGCACAACGCTTTTTGAATTTAATTGAGCTCATCAGCTAGAGATAATGAGCATCGGCACCGGAGTAGATATTACTGCTAACATCCTAGTGGTTCCAGGTTAAAAGCTTTCTATCTCTATCTTTTGAAATCAAAGAAATTCGTGACGCGTCGTTAAGTGCAGTGTTTTCGGGCGGGCAACATCCATTCTCCACTTGCTTCAGCTACGATGTCAGTTATCGACTTAAACAAGATTCTTTCCAATACTCATCGCAGTCCAAATGGAGATTGCGAGGATCTATTCTTTCCCATATCGAGTACTTCAACAAAGTACTTGCAACATTCTAGTCCATGTTATTGAACTAAAACCCACTAGACTCAGTGCTGACTAAATTACCTTACTTATAACAAAAGATGCGTGCAGTTGAAATGTGTTTTCAATTCGACTGTCTGAGAAACCAGATACACCTTGATTAATGCATGGTACGGTCCCCTTTGATCCATAATATTGATGTACACTGGTGACTTGCACTCAGCGAAAAATCACGATATGCAGACCACTAGTGTGTGTATGTGTGTGTGGTTAGTTGAAACTGCTGAAGTATGACGTGCATGTGAGTCCTCTGTTCAACCGATCAAATAAAAGGGTGAACCACCCACGAATGTTTACTCAATCAAATGTACGTGTTACAATGTATTTTGATGTATGACTGTCCCCTACCTGCTAAGTTGCTAGTGAATTGCTTGCTGCCTGTGATCCCTGTTACGAATTTATTACACTCAAATACAAACAAAGTGACAAGACAGTATGTAGCTCGTCCGTCTCATCGAAGTGTCAGCAACAGTATGGTGGAAACCAAACAATTCTGTTTTAACGCTCAACCCATGTGGTTGAATTCGCTTGAACCTCACGAAGTAGACACTTACGTTTTTCGTTTGCTTTATGCAAATCCATGCACAGAATGATCTTCAACTGCACTCATTTCTACCTACCTTGTTTTCTATAATCATGCCCATGGCCATACGATATGTTACATGCGGACCCGTATCCTGTGGCTGCACCGAGAACGATGCGAAATTGTTTTTGCTTTTCGTGCAAGCGCTAGTTTAGTTTCTCTGAGGCCCATACATGTGCTTGTTTAATAACTACATGACACTTGGTATTTGTTCTTCTTGAGCTGCGTGCTACTATTGTTCCGCCCAGTATAGGCAACATCAGATGTAGGCTCTCAATGCTCGGGCTTCGATGTTTCTATTTTAATAGGAATTACCTTTATGAGTCCAGCGACCGGAGTTGAAATAAACCGGGGACAGACTAATTCACCAAGGGGTGCGTTTACAGTCGAAAATCGCATTTTCATTTGGGTTAGCATAGTGGACATTCGTTGACGTTGATATGGAAGTTGAGTACAACACACATGGACAGTCCAATTGATCCCATGCAGAAGAACCTTAATATGTGTTCAAGCAGCAATGTGTCCATGTATCAAGCTGCCACTTACTCAGAAACCTACCGCGTTGCTTAGTTTCAAACCAATTTGACAAGGTAGTTTTACTCGTGATCCGTTTACCACGTCAAGTGATTCCAGATGTTTGCCAAATGGTCGTCCTTTCGTGTTCAATAGGTTCGATTCACGCTTAAACGCATTGGTCACTGCAACAGAACGAGAAAAAAGAGACGCGTTGTAAAATACAAATATTGTAGGTTGATATTTATAGAAACAAGTCAGTAAATGTATGCCCAACTTTCAGTGTTCATAGGGCTAAGGTTGGTCAGACAGTTCCGTACACTGTCAAAGCAAGAAAAAATTTGACAACCACGAGTGTAGGAACCTATCCCACAGGTATTGTAGAAATGCACACTAAGATCCCAATCTGGCTTATATGATTGGGTCTACTGGCTCGCAAAGTCTGATGCATCACCTCTGGGCGGGTAGCCACTTGACGGAGGTTTAAATTACTCTCATCCACTCCGAGCACGCAGATCTTTGATCCATTTCAAATAATCACAAGTCCGTGTCATCGTGTCCCAGTTATCAGTTCATGACAGCTTTCAACTGAAAAGCGGTAGAATGGAACTTTTCCCATACATTTGAACAGAAGCGAAGCTGACTTGCAGCTCCCACCTGTTCCACCTAAACAAAAGATCAAGTTCTAACGCAAAACTAAATCAATAATGGTTATATTCCTTGATAGGACGAAGTGCAGTCTGGCCGATTGGTAGCACAGCGAAATAACGTAAAACAGGTCACTGCTCAAATTTGTTCCAAAGCAATACCCTAGATGATGTTTTACGACTTTTGGTAAACTGAAAGTATTAGAGAAATTGGAAATTCGGAAAAAATAATATCTAATCATGACCAAAGCCCAGGTGAAATAGAGCAAAGATCCCTAGATCCGTGTCCTGGGGACCTGATTCAATGCAGGGGCATTTCATTAAATGGTTTTCCTTGCATTTCCACACCGCATCTGTCAGTGTACCGATGTGATCTATGAGCAAGCAAACCATCACTGCTAAAGCACACAATTGGAATGATCCCCCAGATCTCGGATGACTTTACACAGTAGATAAGATTCGTTTCTTCAGCAAATCGAGTAAGATAAGCACAAAAATGCTCGTTGTTTTTTGAACGTGCATAATCAATTCATCCGAGTGTCAAAGTGTTGGAAGATGAGGGATGAGTGCTATGGTCATTTCTACTAATCGCATTTCTTTGCGGTAGAGTATCTTACAACATACTTGTTCAGTTGTATGGCCACACAAAAGGGATTGTCCGAAGTGAGTCTTTACTGCAAATGCTATTTTTTGCTATACCTGTCTGTTCGACCACTCTACCCAGTGGCAGCAATATATAGAAGTCATTCACACTATGGTATCAGGCTAGGGAACCGGAACCGCTCTACTAAACTGCCTCTACTGCGAAGCAGTATGCATTAGCTAGGAGAAGCAGATAATCGAATTTGACTGCAATTTATTTCATCCATAAATAAACGCCTCATGAATGACGTTTGGCAATAAATTCAAATTCAGCGAGCTATCCAGCAATTAAGTTTGGCTGTGCTGTTATGAGGTGAACAGGTTTGATGTAGATTTAAGTAGGACGAAATGTCAAGCCTGAAATCTGGCCGAAATGAATGGACAAACCACAGGGTCTCACTGTTCTACCTGTCAGATTTATGAATGAACAATATGAAGGTATGTCGGAGGTTACGCTGAGTTGAGTTTTGTTGAGTGAGTTGTATGCTTGCAAACAAGAAGTTTCTTGGATCTTTCCAACTTCCGCTAGTCTACAGCTGGTCGAGTACATTGCGAATAGAGGGATCTTTGGTGATAAGTCCGAATCCGACAGCCAAAATTCTGTTCCACATCTTGTGTTGGAAGAGGGACTGGAATGTGATTAACGAGACGTTATCTTAGCCGGTGAGACGGAATTGACGAGCTGTAGATCCTAGCCGCACGTGTTCGGATAGAGCTGAGACTCGGACGGACGCACACGATAGACGCGCGCTAATGATTTAGACGCGAAGGCTGGCCAGCTAACGACTCACGCGCAATCACGTGACCCGACTGACTCCCAAGTACGGCGAAGAGGAAAGAAAGACAGGCGGTCTTCTGTAGCTCTTTACGACCAACAAGGGCGAAGGGGTAGTTTGTAAAAAGCCATTGTCAAAAGGTGCCTGGTTTGGCCGTGTCTCTGAGTGGCTGATCCCTTCTACGTTGTGGGGAGGAATTGGACCCCGCTTCCCACAGCCATTCTGCCGGGGTTTCTGGCACGTTTTTGCGGGGATTTTTGATGGGCCCGCAACAATCAGACATCCCGGTAACATTTGCTGGTGTCATAATATAATGGCATCTCTCTGCTCTTTCCATGTAGCTCTCCGCCCTAGCTCAGTGGTCTCAACCACGGACTGGCAATAGTCGAGTTGCGGGTGTGAGCCCTACCAGGGTCCGATGGAATGCACACTGCTGATGCTTCCCGAAAGGATGCAACGCGCGTACAGTGCTTTTTAGCCGTTTCGGAGGGCCTGGTGGGATGTCACGCTTTGACCCGGCGTGCATTCTGTTTAAATGCCGCATAAGCCCGATGAAGATACGGCTAACAATCGAGTCCGACCCGCTATAAGATTGCTTGGTTTTTCATCAGACCCGGCCCGAACTCTTTTTACCCTATGGGTCACGTGAAGCACGAACTTTTATTCTCAATAAATACCATGTTCCAATGTTTAAGTTCGGAATTTTGTAGGAGATATACTGTAGAAGCATTTGTTTTCCGAATCGATGAGCAAAACGCACATCGCTTACGAGTTGGTAATTATGCCTTAATTTATCACATGGCGTTACAAATGTGGAAAGTAGTTACAGAGTATCGGAGTGCATCAAGTGTTGTTGCGTTCGCTAAACGGTAACTTAAGTGCACTGATTGGTAAATTTTCACGTTCTCCTGTCATTTTGAGGTCGATGCGACTTTTGTTGCAGACGAACTTTTCAGCCTTTTTGCTCTGACATTTTAGCGTTTCTCCCTTGTGGTTTCTGACAAAACGATGAGTGCTACCGAATTTGAGGCTCCATCTTTGTTCTCCTGTATGAAAAAACAACGCGTGCAGACAGTCTGCGACAGTCTTTGAGCTGTCACGTAAATGTTCGAGTCTCTAGCCTTCATCCCGATGACGTCCGGTTTGACACGGCAAGTTAAATCTGTTACAATCATCGATCTGCCTCGCACTGCTGAATAGGTTGCTACTTGTTGTCTGCTGATTGATCCCTAGTCTTGCTCAACAACAAAGGCACATTTCATTATGAAAATAACTCCTCAGCTTTTTATTTTTCGTTTTTGGTGCTATTATCACAATGCTTTTTAATAATTTGATGTCGAATGAAGCATGCGAGATTTCCTTGCGGTATACCAACCAGGTGCTTTCTAGTTCTTGAGCTGTACCGAGAAGGAGTACCTGTACCTGTCTAGTCAGAATCCTGACAAGTCCTAGTACGATGGAAAATCGCTGAGATGTCGTTTTCTTCGAAGTTTGTTAGCACTGCTCAATTCATTCGAACCACTGGGGAATAAAATGCACTTGTCTCCTGGTCTATACGCCCAGGTTATTACAATTTGAAACTTCTACTGTGTTAAATTGTCATTTAGTAACTGACGGTTTGAAGCTGGGAGTCGCTGCACAGGTAACCTAAACCGTCGTACACAGAAGTAGCGGGGTCTCTCATTGCAAAATCTTTGCCACTTGACGTCAGCTAGTTTGAACACCATGTCATCGTAAGCTCAAGTCTGTCTCAGACGAATAGAGTTTACGTCTTCAAGGACTAGAGGAAAATAACACAGCGAATTTCTACCAGATTTTCTTTTGCGGTTGGTGGCTAACCGACCAGTTGTTAAAACCCTTCCACAGCTATTAAGCTGGCTGAGCAAACTACTTCGAGTCCGACCCTTATAAGCATGTCAAGCAGGTTCATACATGAAATACTTCTGCATGACCCTGCTCTTCCAAGCAAACAGCAAACTGTCAACACGCTTTTACGATACAACACATCAACTTGGTTGTGATTATATTTCTTCACGCATTGGCTGCACGTCGTCCGCTGAGAGGTGAGTCAGCAAAGTCATATTCAAACTTGTACATGAAGTAGACGCCTCGATGTTCCACAAGTCAGGACTGTTAATTCTAAGGGAAATATAGTATAGAATAATAAATCAGGGACGGACAGAAAGCATTCCCTAATCCTGACATGTTGAAACCAGTTTGGGTTGATCTTATAAAACGTCTCTTCCGATTTATTATTCACTAATTCGCTGTGACCAGGTGCAGATTGCATGGTTGGTTAATGGAAACGATCCGTTATGAGAAAAGTTGCATCCTTCCACCTAACCGAGTCATTAAAGAGGTTATTAACTAAGGTACAAGCTCGCAGCTTTAAACTCCTCATATCCAACTTTGGTCTCACAACGACTGAGTAAATGGCGACAACGTAGACCGTACGTTACGAACGATGGAGCTTCAAAATCCGAATCCTTAAATAATTGGTTGGTTGCGCTTGAAGGTTATTATCCATGTAGTTAGCTCTGCAAATTTTCGAAGCACCCGACATATTTGAATATGCTGACATCCTCTGGCACTTCTTCTCTGCATTCCATTCTGTTAATCATCCGAATAGCGGTTTAAGTTCGCAATTCCCCTCTTTTAGCCTCTCTGTGTGCCGGCGTCTTCTTTAAGAAATCGGCACACCCGCCGCACACCATCTCTTAAATGTGCCTTGTAACCAGTGACAGATGCGAGAACACGTCCCATGTTGTGTGACATATCATAAGATTTTTCTACCCTCGTTCACAGCACATGTGGTCGCGGAGATTTATAATACGGACAGTATGCTGCACCTGTTGTGAGATATCAGACATGTGTGAAGACATTCAGTATCTAAGTAGTAACAGTCAGAGAAAACATGTATCGGCCTTCAGAGCGCATTATTAATTTGTAATTGTTCCCAAACCGATAACGAAAGCAAGGTACGGGACATTCATGTTAGATTAGTGCAGAGGACTAGGAATGTTCCAAGTAGAGAGCGATTCAACATTATGGTAAAGCGTACAGCGTTTCGTGCCATGTATCAATTGATACTGAACCTAGTAATTTTGTTCAATGAAGACAATTAGCCCGCAGAAATATTGAGACTAAACAAATAACCTTTTGAAAAGATTATAAACATGTTCATTGATCAAAAGGATTCGGGAACGCATTGTCATGTTGTAGGATGTAAAAACACAGTCTGTGCACTTAGAGTGAGAAAGGGACCGTTTAATTTT
>CALYDF020004498.1:0-17452 GCA_944474145.2 Dicrocoelium dendriticum
CATCGGCACGTCCAACATGGACGTAGGGATTCTCCGCGAGCTGTGGATGCAACGCCTTCCTGAAAGCACACAGGCTATCCTTGCAGTAGCAAGTGACTTGCCCATCACAGCAATTGCAGATCTAGCAGACCGCGTCATCGAACGGCACCAGCCAGAGACTGAAACCAAAGCACTTAAGCAGCTTTGCGCTGGCGCAACCACGACAGGCGCGACTAGCCCTCCGTCGGCAATAGACACATTATCATTGCAGATAGCGTCGCTTCAGCGCCAGATCAAAGAACTCACCTTAAAACGTAAGCAACGCAAACGCTCTGGATCATCGCACCGTCGCACAAAACCTGATGCCTCAGATTACTGCTGTTACCACTCGCCCTATTTACGGTCATTAAGCCTAATGTACACCATTCCCAAAGCCGGTTCAAGACATGCTAAATTGCCTCGGGTCCCCCGGGATAGCCCCAATATTTCAGAGCTCAAGGTCGTCAGCAAACTTTAGTTATGCCACCCTTAACTCTCCCGGTAAGTCATTTACATGGCTCGTGAACAACAATGGCACCAATACCGAGCCCCACGGAACGCCACTAAGGAGAGCTTGCCTGAGCGAAAGGCTACGCCCCACCTGGACAACTACATTCGTATATATACCCAAACACATAATTTCACTCTTCGCATGGGTTAGGAAGGCACGATCCTCACAGCGGGTTCGTGATGACAACGAATACATGCCGCGTGAGTTTACAGGGCCCCAAAAGAAAACGTAGCAGCATTATCCTTACCGATCAGGTTGTTACCCTGTAACGGTGCCTATTCGCTGCGTATTGTTCTACCGAACTTCGAAATGTATAGCACTGCGTTCTAGTTAGGTTTGTGTTAATATAAAGTGACACGGGTTAACAGTTACATCGCTTTTGCTGTTTTTGAACGTTGGTCCAAGCCGTTTTCTTAACGCTGTTTTTGTGTCTCGGTTTCATATTTTTACTGTTCTACCCCACCTACTCATTCTACCTTCGTACATTTTATTGGTAGCAGGGCGAACAAACGTATGTCACCCACACCTGACAAAAGTAAAACACTGGTACAGGCTACCCGTGAAGTCAGTGTGGCTGGCTAATCTCAAATTCGAGATTGCAGCGTAGTGCCTGCAGATACACTAGTAGAAGCTCTGCAGAAAGGCCGCGTTCTCGTAACTCAGTTAAGCTCGCTGAGAGAAGAGCTTGCATCTATCGCGGCGCTAATAAACATGGTCATGCCTTCGGTCAATCTGAAAAACCATACTTTGGCTTGCCAACCGGGTATTTTAGCTGTTGGTTAAATACTGTGTTAGCTTGCGCACGAGGTAAGTAAACGCAGTCGTTGTGCCCATATCGCGGCGGTATTATACGGACCTGAAAAATGCCGCTTAAGAACGTGGTGCGTACCCTTCTTAATGATTGTAGGCTACCACAGGCTTGCTGTTCAGCCACAAGCCTACGAAAGATCCCCGGTCGAAGTTGCCCAATAATCATGGAATTTAAATAAATAAATAAATAAATAGTATAGTCTCGAATTTCCGAGACACACCTGACCAGGCATGATCAACGTTTACAGGCAATTTATGTTTCGCAACAAACACGTTGCTATGTATGTAATCGGCAGTAAGCCGAAAGTAGTCCAAGCTTTGGAAATTGTAATTTTAATCTTGAGGTATAAATTCGTCAAAACATGACGACAAGTTGGGTTCTAATGGGCGTAGTGTAAACAGGCTGTGCATTCAGTTTGTAGAGAAAACTTGTCAGGAAAATATTACATTAGGATTCTGGTCGGCTTGCCAGTATGTAGTTGTAGGCAGTGACTTTATTCTGTGGCGAGTCACATCCGCCACGTCGCAGTGTTGTTAAGCAGACATTTGTGGCTTTTTATAGGGAAAACGCTTGCCAGGCGCAAACCCACCACGTCCTGAAACACTGTCAGAAATCCGTTTGTACACTAATGTAAAACTGGCAGAGCAGCTCGTCGACCGATTTAACACTCGGTTAACCGCCGTCAATTGCCTTCTAATTTCCTCTGTTAGCTGAACAGGTTATTTTTGGTCGGGGCGGCCATAATGGCTGAGGCCTATGGAGGGTTAGACCTTCGTCTTCTTCGTGTCCAGGCGAGCAAAACCTTTGTTTCTTGCTTCTAGAATTTACAGAATTATGTATACTGCGCAGGAGTATAAAGGCGTCATGTCCAGCTACCATTACTGGACGACGATCGTGGTAGTGAGTGCATTTTTATCCGCTTGTTGTACAGCCTTGTTCTATGTAAGTCCTTGGGGGTTTCTATGTCCTGTCCCAGGCACAAGCTCCTTCACATTCCGATCCCAGATCCCCAAGATGTTCCAGACCTCGGAGAAAGGGAAGGTGAGAGACAAACAGGGCCGCAAAGAACAGACGTGGAAACAAGCATTATTTACGTACTATGGTCTAACATTTAGAGGAAACATATGATGTACAATGTGTAACAATGATTATGCTAAAAGTCTCTTTTGAATATTCATCGGAAGCAAAGCCCTATAGGTTGGTTGCTACCGTATACCTTGGATGCAGAGCGTTGCGCCGTTAAGCAAATAAAACACAGGATCCGTTTGCTATGGTGCAACTGTTGCGTGGGAAGATTCGCTGGGGAGCGTAGCATATGCTGACCCAGGGAAAGCCAGTGAGTCTTTTGGACTCATACATGGGTAAGTTTTGCAAAAATAGCAGCGAATAATTGAGGAATGAACACCTGTAAATGAGAAGCTAAGGGGCGTCTCTGTACTGACCAGGTGAGAGAGTGCCGAATTAAAAAGCCAAGAAGGGGTAATTGACGGAAGGACCGCGAATAGCCAGAATATATGCGTACATTAAGGTTGCTGTGGACATCAGAACCTGAGACCTAACCGCAGCAGCCAGAGTGCTAGGGTAATAGTGCCAAGCTGGATAGAGGCATGGACTGCTAGCCCGAGACTTGGAGTATTGCAGGTAAAAAATGCCTAAGACAATACAGCAAGTAGTGGGTAGATAAAGGTCTAGAAATGTGTGGCAGAAGAGCGGCTTATGCTGAATACCTGGATATGTTTGCACGACAGAAGAAAGCTAAGCGTGGTTTCGTGATAGAATGGTAGCAGACAAGTAAAGCGCAAGCATACAAAGAGGTTGTTAGATAGTTAGAGCATAATAGACTACGACGCATCAACGTGCAGCTAATCAAATCATGCGGTGGTGTTAATGGAGTATAATTAAAGAGGCCTGAGCCGGGAGAAGCCCGTGAGAGAGCTGTACTACGGCCAATTAGGTGTCGCGGATGAGCAATGGCATTTCGGTGTGGCCTTATAATTGCTAGTGGACACCTGGTTGGGGCAACAGACAGCGGTCCCTTGCTGGCTTAACGATTAATTGACGCCCTGTATGTACTGAATCAGCCCTCGACCTTCGGTCCAATTCCGCTGAAACCGGACAGAACTCGCTGCAAAAACAACTTTGTCTACTAGTTCAATTTCCAAGAAGAAACCAACCCGTGTAACACCATTCGCAGAGTACCAACTCACAAATGCGCAAACAATTACAACCCACACCACCACTACTTCGAGGCTTGCGACGTTGAGCTGGATGCCTCACGGCGACTAACACACCACGATGCAAAAGAATACTCAAAAGAAAAAGCCCCGTCAAAAGTTATCGTCGCCAGTTCCGTAATATCAGCGGAAAACTCGACTGTTTTCATAGACGTCCAAGCCCAGTACACAGCCTGCTGATATGTATGACTTGTGCGGCAGTGTTCCAGGACGTGGTGGGTTTTCACCTAGCAAGCGTTCTCCCTATAAAAGCCACAAATGTCCGCTCAACAACACCGCCACGTGGCGCATGTGACTCGCTACAAAATAGCCACAGCTATAAATTTCACACTGACACCATCCTCAGCTTTCTACATCCAACCTGTGCATGCCTGTGCCCTTAACGCACCTATGCAAAAACTTCCAAACTACCCGGTTACGATACTACTGCAGAAGCTGGCGACCAGACGACAGGACTCTGCGAATCCTACTCGTATACCTTCTTCCTCCTCAATGCATGATGGAGTAAAAATAACATGCACCTCCCTGACCCCTTACTCTTATGTCCCGCAAGCACCTGGTGCTGCTTAGAAACATAGCTTTCAGCCGATGCTTCTGTGACCACGCTACACGTTCCAGGTTAGACTAATTTCTGTAGTGGTCGCGCCAATCACCGTGGTGGCGGATACCACGTACACCTCAAAAAATAATTTCATACGACATTTTTCCAAACCGTGGTTCTTAACAATTCTGAAGACTCCGTATGGATTCAGGTCACGGGCGGTCCACTTAACATCTTGATTATCTGCTTATACAACCCACCGCAGTCCAATTGTGCTAGGGTTGAGTAGATGGGCAAACTCTTCCAGAGAGCCTCATTCCTTCCTGCACGCTATAAACGTATTGCTGGAGATTTCAATATGCTTCATGTCTCGTGGCTCATGCAGTCAGCCCCACTCAAATATAGGGTCCGAACACCAAACTGGGACGATTTCTTCCCAGCTGAGAATATAGATGTTTCGATCAGGGAGCTTTATAATAACTTCACGAACTGTTTATACATCCTTGCCCAAAGAAAGAGGAAGATAAGAATGCATCACGCTCTTGATTATGCTTTCACAAGCAAACTAACTATTAGGCTTAAAAGTATGCGCTTCCGCTACGACAAAACCAAAGACTTTCATCTAATCATTCACACGAATGAATTACTAGTCGGCTGGAGAAGTTCACAAGCCAATGCGAGTACATTTGCTGACCACGCATCGTTTTGCACTGACAACAAGGCATAGTCACTTATTCAACTAATGAAGCAGCGGGGTGCAGCAAAGATATACCGATCACTACCTTTCTGCTTCCTGGTATAAGTATTGTCACTAATGTGGTCGAGCTCTGCGACTGCATTAACGTGCACCAGCAATGACTCGGCATTGCCAACAACAATTCAAAGTTCACTGAAGATCAAATACACACAAATGACTTGACTCAAACGACCTAAAGCGAGAGCTTTGCTCGTTGAAAATGTCAGACAACATAGGTCCTGAAAGTGTCCCCTCTTCCGTATTACTACTTCGAGGGCCGGACATTCCGGTCCTTCTCCTTAATATCTTCACTATCTATGAAAAGTGGACACTATCCGTCTATTTGGAAACACACAAGCATCGGGTAGACCTGGCTCATGCGGCCTCGATATAAACCTCAGAAACACTTAGAGGCCTAAAAATACTAAACTCTATCTTCCTAGTTCTATATGTTTCTCGGTATCCACTGAAAATGGAATGCTGCGGTCTGCTAACCGTGGGTTAATTATAAGCTCTCCTGAATTCCCATGCGTACATAATATTCCGCACTGGATTTCTAGTGTTTTCGAGCAGAATTATACCTTATTTGCGTATATTTGCCATGCATACCTGTAAAGTGTACTTTTCGGCCACCCACGTAGTCCCTAGTTGTTGCAGGGATTTATGGGCCAATTAGGTCATTTCCTGATAGCTATGACTATTTAGAACATATACCGCTTCACTACAGTTTTCATTTTCTTTTCTTGTTTCCACTATCTGTTTGCAAAACAGAAAGCCATTTTTACCGAAATACAATAATGGCCTTATTCGTAGACCATCATTCAGGTCAGGTCAGGTCAGGTCAAAATCCGTGGACGATACAGGCTTCCGCCTAACGAGCATCCAGCTTCTTGTACCGGTAAGCGAACCAGAGCCCCCGATACTTCGACTTTTGATCGCCTCTCCTTGCCTCTGCAAAAAGAAATGAAGCAAAAGCGAGAGCAATCTTTGCTTTTACAAGGATCAACATCGGATAACAATGCGAATAAATTGGATAGGGTTATATTAATTCCGGAAAAATACGCGGCCAGCACCTGTCTAGGCCTGCTTTGTGTGCAACCACAATAGCGAATAACTCGCAAACTACTGCACGTATTGCATTGTTTTAGCTTTCACCGTAATCCGCGGTAAAAACTTATCCTGAACAGCTTATTTTTGCTACATTACACAGTATTCTAGCCATAGAAAGGGTTTTTCTTTTTTTTGAAATTTATTAAGGTTAGCATTTCGCGCCAAAATGCAATAACCGTGCAAAAAACGTTCGGGTATATTTTTTGTTAATTTGTATTTTCTCAGTAGTTTCCTTAGTAGGTCACTTAACAAATCCTTTCTATCCTCTTCTGCAATTCTCGAAATTACTTTCTAACTTTTCGTAGCCTGTATAATTCCGCCATTGGCATTTCTTCCACGTGCGCACCAACAATTATGTCTACTGAACGGGTCAGCAAAAGTCCAATGAATTTAAAGTGAAGTTGTGGTGAATTGGATCTTGTTCGTAACAAAAACGGCATAACTACACTTCTGCGAGGTTTTCACGACAAGAGAACAAGGAGCTTAAGATCGCCCAAAGGAACCAGAAAAATTTCAAGCGGAGCGCCTGCGACCCCAGCAGCTGTACACCAAACAATGCCAATGCATTCGTAATTGCCAACAAGGAACATATACTCGTATTTTGCCTACTTCTATGCAAGAGCATAGGATTAATGTAAAGATTGATCTGAACCATTAAGGGTTCAGCCTCTATCCGGTCCAGAAATATACCTATTTATTTAGTTATACCACGGCACACAGGAGGATGCCGACAAAATATAGACAACTACCATCCTATTAACCGCACACTCATTGCTTCTAGACTCATGGAAGGATAATAAAGGAAGGGTTGCTTCGTTTTCTGTTGCGATGCAACCTAATTAATAGGTCCCAACGCGAGTTTATGCCTGCTAACACTTGTCAAACTTGCCCGTTTGAATTCGTAAACAACGTTACATACTTCATATACCTAGGTCAGGCACTGCTCATCATCATCCTGTATTTGAAACAAGCGTTCGACTGGGTTCCACCCAATGGTTTGGTGACCAATTTATCTGCCTTTGGTGTTTCTCGCCAATTTTGCTGGTTTTCTTTTTACCTTACCAAACAAACGCTGGTAGTGCTACTGCGCGATACCTCGTCTAAAATGGTGTTTGTAAACAGCGGAGTATTTTAAGGCAACGTCCTGCGCCCTCCGCAGTTTTTACTGTACATCAGTGAGATATTCCAAGTCTTCCCAGAAGGCACTCCCTACATGTTTGCTGATGATATAATAGTTGTATTCTCCGTTGATCCTAGCTGCCTAAGCAATTGCCGCAGCAGCATTAAAGCGTTCCCGGCGCTCCTGAAACATGGCGTGATTGGTGGAAGCTAGAATCCTCACCAACGAAATGTAGCGTCCTTTCATACCGGTGCTCTATGGCCCCAACCCATCAACCCTTAACGGAATACCCCGAGATAACAGCTTCACCGTGTACGATCTCGGTGTGCACTACTCATGCTCACTGCATTTTGCGCAGCAAGCGAGCTTTAGCACTGCAAAAGCCAGGTCTATGGTTGGCTATATACCAAACTCAATGAGCATGTTAGAGTCGGGCCTCATGATCTACAAGTTTTGTCCGACATATAGTAGAGTACTGCACGATAGTGATTTTTAACTTACGCAAAAGTAATGGGACGCTCGTCAAGCAGTGCAGTGATTGCACACTAAGCGCCTCCTAGTATCACCTACGCTCAGTTATCAATGTCGCTGCTAGCAGATTGGGCTGGAATCGTTTTGCCTGCGGGGAGTTAAAACCAACCTGGTTTTTCTATATAAGCTAAACCAAACATCGGACCCAACTATTTGCAGATACTTTCAACCGCTGGGCGATACACCTTATTCTGGGACACTTTAGGTATCCACTAGCCGCTAGAAGCCTACACCCTAATGCCACTGCTAGTTGCGGATACTCGTTATCTCACCTTGTACCATTATCATTTCCTCGTATTACTTATGTCACCACTTTTCAGCTGCAGCCAGTCATAGTAGTTAGCATACATATCTACGCTAGTAGCCACTCTGTATCTCTCCCACTTACTCTCTTGAATTGTTAGCATCACATACCTTCACTGGTTTGCTGACTTCTTTTGTCACTGTATCTAATAAATAACTAGAAGGTTCAACGGAATTCAGGTGCTGTCTGCCGGTTCTCTCCCTTAGCACAATTACCCTTCGTTCTTCTTATCTTCGTTACGTTTACTGCAGATATTCATTGTAGGCTCCACACATCTTCGAGCTTATCTGGAGATACTAGGAGACATTCCTCGTTTCTCCATTCTGTAATCCAGATTGTCTGTATTACTTACCTTCGCTGGCTTGTTGATGTGTTCTGTGACACTGTAGCAATCCACTTGTAACCAAATAGCCTAATGGACTGGCTACATCAGGCCACCGAAAGTTTCTCGCAGCGCCATGTTCTGTCCATCCTCTTAAACCTAAGCACTTCTGCTTAGCAGCAACTAGTAATCGTAGGCTCCACGCATTTCTGGAGCTTGCTAAGAGCTGCTCTCTTCTATCTCGAACATACTTTGTGGCTGTCTGCGTCACATACATCCGCTTGTTGCTGATTTACTATGGGTAACTAAGGGCATACACTAGCAACTAAGAGGCTTCATGCTAATTCCATTGCTGATCACTGATACTCACACTTACAGCGACCCTAACTGTTCCTCGTCTTACCTCTGGCTCCCGTGTTTAGCAGCAGTCCTTCTTCATAAGCTACTATCATCTTTGTGCATATACTGAGCTGCCAAGGTCCACACTTTCCCCTCCAAGCTTTAATCCCTGGGACTGCGTGCATCACATACACTTGCTGTCTGTTGCCCCAACCAGGTGTCCACTAGCAATTATAAGGCCACACCGAAATGCCATTGCTCATCCGCGACACCTAATTGGCCGTAGTACAGCTCTCTCACGGGCTTCTCCCGGCTCAGGCCTCCTTAATTAAACTCCATTAACACCACCGCATGATTTGATTAGCTGCACGTCGATGCGTCGTAGTCTATTATGCTCTAACTATCTAACAACCTCTTTGAATGCTTGCGCTTTACTTGTCCGCTGCCATTCTACCACGAAACCACTCTTAGCTTTCTTCTGTCGTGCAAACATATCCAGGTATTCAGCATAAGCCGTTCTTCTGCCACACATTTCTAGACCTTTATCTACCCACTACTTGCTGTATTGTCTTAGGCATTTTTTACCTGCAATACTCCAAGTCGCGGGCTAGCAGTCCATGCCTCTATCCAGCTTGGCACTATTACCCTAGCACTCTGGCTGCTGCGGTTAGGTCTCAGGTTCTGATGTCCACAGCAACCTTAATGTACGCATATATTCTGGCTATTCGCGGTCCTTCCGTCAATTACCCCTTCTTGGCTTTTTAATTCGGCACTCTCTCACCTGGTCAGTACAGAGACGCCCCTTAGCTTCTCATTTACAGGTGTTCATTCCTCAATTATTCGCTGCTATTTTTGCGAAAACTTACCCATGTATGAGTCCAAAAGACTCACTGGCTTTCCCTGGGTCAGCATATGCTACGCTCCCCAGCGAATCTTCCCACGCAACAGTTGCACCATAGCAAACGGATCCTGTGTTTTATTTGCTTAACGGCGCAACGCTCTGCATCCAAGGTATACGGTAGCAACCAACCTATAGGGCTTTGCTTCCGATGAATATTCAAAAGACACTTTTAGCATAATCATTGTTACACATTGTACATCATATGTTTCCTCTAAATGTTAGACCATAGTACGTAAATAATGCTTGTTTCCACGTCTGTTCTTTGCGGCCCTGTTTGTCTCTCACCTTCCCTTTCTCCGAGGTCTGGAGCTTCTTGGAGATCTGGGATCGGAATGTGAAGGAGCTTGTGCCTGGGACAGGACATAGAAACCCCCAAGGACCTACATAGAACACGGCTGTACAACAAGTGGATAAAAATGCACTCACTACCATGTCCGTCGTCCAGTAATGGTAGCTGGACATGACGCCTTTATACTCCTGCGAAGTATACATAATCCTGTAAATTCTAGAAGCAAGAAACGGAAGTTTTGCTCACCTGGACACGAAGATGACGAAGGTCTAACCCTCCATAGGCCTCAGCCATTATGGCCGCCCCGACCAAAAATAACCTGTTCAGCTAACAGAGGAAATTAGAAGGCAATTGACGGCGGTTAACCGAGTGTTAAATCAGTCGACGAGCTGCTCTGCCAGTTTTACATTAGTGTACAAACGGATTTCTGACAGTGTTTCAGGACGTGGTGGGTTTTCGCCTGGCAAGCGTTTTCCCTATAAAAAGCCACAAATGTCCGCTTAACAACACTGCGACGTGGCGGATGTGACTCGCCACTGAATAAAGTCACTGCCTACAACTACATACTGGCAAGCCGACCTGAATCCTAATGTAATATTTTCCTGACAAGTTTTCTCTACAAACTGAATGCACAGCCTGTTTACACTACGCCCATTAGAACCCAACTTGTCGTCATGTTTTGACGAATTTATACCTCAAGATTAATTTTACAATTTCCAAAGCTTGGACAACTTTCGGCTTACTGCCGATTACATACATAGCAACGTGTTTGTTGCGAAACATAAATTGCTTGTAAACGTTGATCATGCCTGGTCAGGTGTGTCTCGGAAATTCGAGAATATACTATTTATTTATTTATTTAAGTTGGTGCGTCTCTATGAAACTGAGAATAAACTATCTATTTATTTATTTTACCATGGACATACGAACAATTTTCTACTATTACTGTCACAGTTGCCATAAAATTTTTGTACAGTTGTACATATCTGATCATGCCTCCATCGGCGTGCCTCGCAAAGTCGAGAATAAAGTATTGTTTTATTTATTTATTTATCCTCTACACAAAAGTCGCACTCATTCTCCTTACCCAAAACATGTTGCTCCATACTTTTTAACTTCCGCTTGAAATGCGCATGTGTGGACTGTTACCTAAAGTCAGCAGAGCGTCTGATAGTAACACGCGATTCCCCAACACTGTACTTAGCCTAGTAGATGTCCCCAAACTAACGGACATCTGGACACCTGAATCCATGAGGACGCGCTCTGTGAGATGGGCCCCAGTCACATATGGAATTCCATACAAAACCTTAATTGTGCGGAATAACCCCAATGCGCGAAGTGCCTTGTTAGCCTATACACCCAGCACCAATAAGGCTCCTTTCAAATCGACCCTATCCTATCCATAACAGGCTATTTGCTGAAATTCCTCATTTATCGGACTGTCATTATTCAGGGCCCTTCCCTGAACTAGTCGCATTTGAAAATCCCGCTACGCTCGGGCTTACTCCAGAATAACGAAGTGTAAACGGTCAGGACTGTGTAGACTTATGGCTATGCCTCCACCTCCAAACCCTGTTGGTCTTGCTCCCCCTTTGCTTATCTAGCCACCACCGCTAACCTGCCCATTACTGCCGACCCTCCCTGATTATTGTGACGGCAGCGGTCATTGTTCGGAAGACTGAACGCTTTGTTCCTCTTCACGCGTTGCCTTTTCCTCACATAATCAGTGACCCAGCGCTGTGTGCTAAAATAGTTTCCGCTGACTAGTGTCCTAGTTTCTGACTGCCTGAAGTGTACTGAGCTGTAAACCGTATAGGCTGGGCACAACCAAAACACCAGTTCCCTCAACCCCAGCGCCTCCTAGGCTTGCTTGTAGTTAAGTAATTTAACCACTGCCATTTCTAACATGTCCATTTCTGCTGATCTTCTATTTTTCTTTCCAACTTAATTGTGCTAATAAATATTAATGCGTCGAATATTACGGCCTCATGTGTTTAGGCTCCGGCTTTCGGACCACAATCAAACTATTGTGACGATACCGGCCAATATTACGAAGACCAAATACACTGTCCGCATTACCTCGAAATTCATGTTGGTTTTTCTACTTCTAATCAGTAAAGCTTTCTCCACTCTGCCTTTGTTCCTTCCTTACCGCGCCCTTTCTTTCTTCTCCTTCCATCGGACTGCAAACTCTCAGTACTCTGCCCTTACAGAATCTTATCAGACCAGTCGACTTACCCTGACTGCCTTCAAAACTACGAAGTTACAATAAGACCAGGCTCTGCTGACTGAATACTATGTTCCCCACACCTCAATGGCCTGCAGGATTTGCACAACATCTATTAAATTGTTAACCGCCTGAGCGTTCTAGACTTATGCAGCATTTATTGTTTTAGCTCACTGCTGACCTTTACCGTACCTCCTAAACACACCGACTAATCCAGTTTTGCCCAACCGGCCTCCTGCTCCCTGGATTCATTCACACTTCTGATAAGTTAACTCCCTTGATTCGATTGACCTAATGGACAGTCCAAATTACCTCGGAAGCCTGGTTAACTTTTACACTCTCTATCAAAAATGTTTTCTCATCCTCACCCTGACCTATCCTTTTCGTCCTACCTGCTTGCATTTCTCTAACTAGACCGTCAATTCTGTACCTTGCCTTAATCTAGTCTCATCTAACCAATCAACTGCTTTCTGACAGAATCCATACCCCTCGTCATCAGCATCCTCAACAGCAGTACATCAGCCGTTTGAACTGATGCTTCGCTGCCATACAACTATGAGAACCTATGAAATAAAGAATAAGAGGAGGAAGAGAAGGGGAACTTACCTGAAAACCTTAATGCCCTAAGCAAACATTCAGGATTTAGGTACCTACACCTTGTGTAGACAACATACTGTCACAAACAGCTGGCTATCGTGCAAAGATAAGGCGGCGTCGGCGAGACAGCTTCGTTGCGGCTTTCACTGCCACTCGTCAAAATCAGCCATTACCCTGCAGATAACTCAGCTGAAAACACACTTTAAACAGGCACTCCGATTAGGAGACGGCAGTAGCCGCGCCAGTGGTGTCTACTGCGTGCCATGTCCTGTAAAGTCTCGAGCCAAGCAAAAGGCGAGTCACGTGGACTCCAGCCGGCAAGACGAAACGGAACAACGGCACCCAGTTTGGTCGTCAGTGTCTTTATTTCCTTTTGTCAAGTAAACTTCTGTTCACCGCGAACCATGCGTCACCTTACACGTGGCAGACTAAACAAGGCCCTCCTAGATAAGCGGTGGCCAGGCATACGTGGCACGTGCCCCAGCCAACGCAACTTATTCAGTACTATCTGTTGTTCCATGGAGCTAGCATGGTTATCACTACCTAGTACTCGTCAATGCACATCCTGATTGCGGACACACTGGTGCTATCCTACTACTGCAGTGCTTAGCAGACAACGATGATGGAAGACTTGAAGGCGCCTCAGCTCTTCGGACCGAAGGGCCAGGTCTCACTACCATACAACAGAACGGCCCTCACTGTGGCCGTTTATACACGGCCTTTCAGACGAAGGGAAACTCCATTCTGTCGCCAAAGATGACGCAGGTTCAAGACGATAGCTCTGGATTTTGCATTACGTGAGCCGACATAAATTTCTATGCGCCCATCATTGCTGACGCAGCTGCCAAGATAACTTAAATGATCAATCACCTCGAGTTCCACCTTAGCAAGCGACAAGAGTTCGTAAAGTGGCTGGTGGTCCTGCAGCAACACTTTGCACATTGAAGGTGCGAAGAGCATACCAAATAATGGGACCACTCTGGACAGGCTATTCAGGGTTGATTGGGCCGCCCCAACATCATCCAAAAGCAAGACGATATGGTCCGCATAATCAAAATCAACTAACCATCCACCAGGCAGTATGTTAACGCCTACATCGTGAGAGTCTGCAAAAGAACACTCCATGATGTAATTTACGACGAAACTGAGCAAAAACGGGGAAATCGGACAACCCTGATGAACGGCACTTGTGGTCGGAAGTCTATCCGATAGGACACCGTAAACCCTGACGCGACCTGTAGTGTTTGAGTATAGCGTACGAAGGATGTTCACATATTTCGTGGGAACACCTTAACGGGCAAGTATTTTGTACAGATTCTATCGATCGATTGAATCGAACGCACTCTTGAAATCGAGGAACACAGCTATTGTCTGTCTGCGGTATACGTCGCGTTGCTCTAGCACCTGTCACAAAATGAATATGAGGTCTATGCAACCAAGTCCTGGGCGGAAACTTGCCTGCTCTCCCTAATAAGAGATTCCCGTTCCACAGTGAGGCGACAAACGATAATCGAGCCCAATAATCTGGTCACAATTGGCGTTAGGCTAATACTCCTATGGTTAGAACAGTCTGTGCGGCTGCTGTTCTTGTACTTAGCCATTGAAATTGAAAGGAATGTAAAGAGGGCGCGGAAATGAAAGAATGAAGTCTGAAAGGAGAAGTAACTATTTGGGAGAAGTGGAAAAGCCTACAGTGGTCTCAAGGTGTTGTGAACAGACCATTGGATCTGTCGATGACTCGTTGATTAGGCCTCAGCAGTCAGAGAGACCATTAAGACGGGCCTGAAATGTCGGCTCATAGAGAGAAAGCGATGTTATTATTGCCAGAATGTTAACAGTCGGCCGAAATGGATATGTTAAGCTTGTAAGTAAGAGTAGAATAATTAAGATAAATCACGACCAGTACTGTTCATGCAAAGAGTCACAGAGCGGTACGTCGGCCGAGCTTAGATCATTTAGATCTTAGACGTCTGGGAGAGGTCAGAAAGCGAAAGAGCGTTTAGATGAGACTGGATAAATCAGCAAGATGCAGCTAGGCAGTCAGATTAAAGTAAGGATAAAAGTAGTGAATGTCACGGGAAAGAAAACTTGCGGGACTGCAGAGGCTATATAAAAAGCCCGTTAGCATATCAAACGAAGATCTCAGGCTGAGGGACAGGGTGTGTTGAGACTGCACAGCCTAGAACACGTGCGTCTCTGATTTCTGGAAACAGTCAGAAAGTAGGAGACTGGTCAGACGAGGTTAGAGTGGAGCCAGGCCCGAAATGTTATCCGTCCAATGGATAAAGGAAGGCAGACGGAGCGCGAAAATGAAAGAATGTAATCGCGAAGGAGACACTTTAGGGGAAGTGGAAGAGCCTACAAAGCTCTCGAGGTGTTGCGAACAGCCCTTTGGACCTGTCGATGGTTCAAAGGTATGGGCTCAGTATTCGGAAAGCAGGAGACCATGGAGATGAGAGTAGGATTTCGGCTCATGGAGAGAAAGCCGTTGTGTAAATGTCCGAAAGTTAACAGAGCGTCAACAGGATAGAAGTGTTAATGATAAAAGTGGATATACTAGTGATGAATCATGAGCAGCAGTGCTCTGGAGGCAGGGGAGATAGAGCATTGCGTCTGCAGAGACTAGATCCTTTAGAACTCAGAAGTCCGAGAGAGGTCAGAAGGCAGGAGGCCGTACGGCCAGAACCAGATAAGTTAGACTATAGTGTGAAAACAGGGCTCTATGGGTGAGAAGAGAAAGAAAAAGAAAGCCAACGATATGCTCCAAGTGCTGTGTGCAGACCGTTGGAGATTGTAGTGCAACAGAAAACATGCTCTTTCAGTATTTTGTAACATTGGATTTTATGGTTGTTTTAACCTTCGGAACGTCCATTTGTTTAACTGACTGCACATCCGGTGTACACAAACCGTATTGGTGAGTTCCTCGCTGCACGGTTCTCGCTCTCTCTGATTCGCTTCCTATTTTTGTAGCCTGTACAATATACGTTGGGTTCAGTTGCTTCCGACTTCTATACTGTCGTATTTGGCACTCCTTACGTGTCATTGCTTACCGACTAGTATCCCAGGCTCCGCCCAACAATTGGTGACCCCCTGTCAGGAACACGCCACCCGCCATTTTCATTCTGGTAAGCTCGTTCCAGTGATCTTGTGATTCATTACTTGTGATCATATTGTTTTTCTCACCTACCATATTTTTATCTGCTTTTTGCAATGAATTATCTAGAGGATAAGCCGTCTCCATGCTCGGTTAACGCTGTTCAGCCTGTCATGGTCAATTCTGTTACCTTAGCCCCTCCCCCTTTTTGGGAGAATGATCCTTTATTATGGTTTTTACATTTAGAATCCGTATTTTATATTCGTAAGATCGCCTTCCACCCTAGGGAAGACAGTCAGGGACTGATGCGAACGTCTTTGGAGATCCGGGGTGACTAGTCAGCGAGAAGTGGAGAGATACACACAGACTGTGAGTGAAAGCTTACGAATATAAAATACGGATTCTAAATGCAAAAACCATAATAAAGGATCATTCTCTCAAAAAGGGGAGGGGCTAAGGCAACAGAATTGACCATGGCAGGCTGAACGGCGTTAACCGCGCATGGAGACGGCTTATCCTCTAGATTATCCATTGCAAAAAGCAGATAAAAATGTGGTAGGTGAGAAAACAATATGATCACAAGTAATGAATCACAAAATCACTGGAACGAGCTCACCAGAATGAAAATGCAAAATGGCGGGCGGCGTGTTCCTGACAGGGGGTCACCAATTGTTGGGCGGAGCCTGGGATACTAGTCGGTAAGCAATGACACGTAAGACGTGTCAAATACGACAGTATAGAAGTCGGAGGCAACTGAACCCAACGTATATTGTACAGGCTACAAAAATAGGAAGCGAATCAGAGAGAGCGAGGAACGTGCAGCGTGGAACTCACCAAAACGGTTTGTGACCATGGATGTGCAGTCAGTTAAACAAATGGACGTTTCGAAGGTTAAAACAACCATAAAATCCAATGTTATAAGATACTGAAAGAGCATGTTTTCAGTTGCACTACAATCTCCAACGGTCTGCACACAGCACTTGGAGCATATCGTTGGCTTTCTTTTTCTTTCTCTTCTCACCCATAGAGCCTCTTTTCCACCCTCTAATCTGACTTACCTGGTTCTGGCTGTACGGCCTCCTGTCTTCTGACCTCTCTCAGACTGCTGAGTTCTGAATGGTCTAGTCCCTGCGGACGCATTGCTCTATCCCTGCCTCCAGAGCACTGCTGCTCATGATTTATCACTATTTTATCTACTTTTATCATTAACACTTCTATCCTGTTGACGCTCTGTTAACTTTCGGACATTTATAATACGGCTTTCTCTCCATGAGCCGATATCCTCCTCTCATCTTCATGGTCTCCTGCTTTCCGAATACTGAGCCCATACTTTTGAACCATCGACAGGTCCAAAGGTCTGTTCGCAACACCTCGAGATCTTTGTAGGCTCTTCCACTTCCCCTTAAGTGTCTCCTTCACGATTACATTCTTTCATTTTTCGCGCTCCTGTCTGCCCTTCCTTTATCCATTGGACGGATAACACTTCGGGCCTGTCTCCACTCTAGCCTCGTCTGACTAGTCCCCTACTTTCTGACTGTTTCCAGAAATCAGAGACGCACGTGTTCTAGGCTGTGCATTCACAACACACCCTGTCCCTCAGCCTGAGAGCTTCGTTTGATATGCTAACGGGCTTTTTATATAGCCTCTGTAGTCCCGCAAATTTTCTTTCTCGTGACATTCACTACTGTTATCCCCACTTTAATCTGACTGCCTAGCTACATCTTGCTGACTTATCCAGTCTCATCTAAACGATCTTCTGCTTTCTGA
>CALYDF020004499.1:0-17458 GCA_944474145.2 Dicrocoelium dendriticum
ATAGATGCGCATTACTTATGATGCCCAACATTCAGAAACTGCAGTGTAGTGCTTTTCCCGACACGTGGACTAGTATCTCATTTGGACTTGATTGCGACGAAACATCAGTTAATGATAACAATACACCTACTCATGAATACAATAAACTTTATTCACCCTAAATATTTCAAATCGCAAAATTCAGAAATCGCTACTGTCCAATGCATTCATGTATTTCCCAGGAGAATTTGTTTATTTGCATGGTTCGTAACTTATACGGCAGTGAAGGATACGTTGTACTATATCGCAGCTAGTTTGCAAATCATGACGGTTTCAATATGCAGCACTGGTCCGTGGCATAAAATCCTGACTGGCCGTGCAAGCAGCTGGTGTTCCTGAGTTCCCATTCTGGAGAAACAGATAGTTGCACACTACTGATGGTGCCCAACAGGCCAAAACTGCAATCTAGTGCCATTTCGAGCACGTGGAGGATTATCTGATTTGAAACTGGCTGTGATGAATACACATATAATGATAAATGCGTTATCAAATACGTATTGATATTTTATATCAGTAAAGGAATGCTTAGGTATAACAAGATCTACACTACACGCTGTTAACTCGTAATGGTCTTGTTATATATGCAGCACGAAGTGCAATGTGCGCAAAGTCAACCAGGGCGATTTTAGCTCCAAGAACTTAAGAAAGGTTGGTACTATTGGTGTTCACTAAACCCGAGTTTCCTTCTCAACATGCAAAACTGCAGTTTTATATTCTCTATTATAAAGCATAATAAATAAGACAAATCATAGAAAATTGCTTCATTAATATAATCAGTGGCAAACGGCACTTGAAATATTGCTTAACGTTTGTATAGTTAGATAAAAGTACACATAAAGCTCAGGTTTGCAAATCGGTTCAAGTCTATCTAGGAAGGCAAAACAATTGTTCTCAGTTAAGAGCTAGTTAGTGTTAATTACACGCAGCGAAGTTTTAAAGGTTGTATTGTTATTTGTTAAAACTTTGGTAAAAATATTCGTTTTTATAAATAACAGTCCATTATTATAAAGCCTAGTAAAATACGATATTGTTAGAAAATCGTATGTAGTCCACCATTAATTGCGCACAGTTTATGTTGCGTTTTGATATTTTATGAGCAAATCCGCAGAAGTTGTTTATTTTATTGCTGATCTCAATTTAACTTCGCTACTGTCCTTATTTTAAGGACGGCTGTTAAGCAACTGCGTTATATTTTAAGTAGAAAGATAATTTGTGGCCTTTCACAGGTGCACGATGCGAGCAAATTAAGGAAGACTAAGTTTTTGAACTATGCTTTAATAACGCGGCATGGACAGAGAGGTGTACCAAATATTCTATGATTTTTGTTGTGGCGCCTTAAATTAGATTTAATTGCAAATTTTTAACCCTACCCAAAATTAGATTTTTACTGCCTTAGTGCTACTTATCACCTGTTTAGCATGAAATGGGTATTAGTTACCACAGGATAGGAGCTGTAGCTTTTACAGATTTCAGTCTATTTTAAGAATGCGTTGTTCACTTCGTGAAACTCCCATTTTGAGGAATTGCACGGAAATTGCGTACCAGGTTATGCATGTTATCAACCGACTGAACAGTCAAGGCTAACGTGGTATTTTCTAGGTTAATAAATAAAGTGTTCGTGGATCTTATTAAGCCTGATGCCAAGGTTGAACATTTGTTATTCTAAACAGCATAGTGTGAATTTGGCTGCCGCTTCACTTTTGATGAATTGCGGAACTAAAGGAAATGTCAATTTTTCTTCAACGATATTTCATAGGCAATCCGCCGAATTAACTCCAGGTATCGAAATGCAAAAATGTAGTTCATTTTGACAAATAGTTGTTCGTTTTCTAACATGGGCTCTTGTAGATTGCACTCCGATTTACCGTGATCTGAAAATGAGCATAGTGTAAATGCACATTACATGGAAAATCCGTTTTGCCTTTAATGCCTATTGACAGAGCTCAATGTCAATTGGACATACTGGCATTTTACCACGACATGACCCGAGTAACGAGCATATGTGACAAAAAATAAGGCGTAAATTTTAAAGCTGGAGGGCGGCCGTTGATGTCTCCATATTTCTGTAAAATCATTACATATGCCGAAGGACCAGTCAGCACATAATTTAGCCCTGCTGTTTGAACATGAACTTCGTTTTCAGCTTTACACAACTATTGGAAGCAAACTTTGTTCCTTAAGTCCACGGGCCAACACGACGGACTAAAGCTAGTGCCACTTGACCGGTCTGACTTCTGCTACGCACAAGCGGCTAACTGCGCTTGATAGCCACAATGAATGTACTTTATGGAACTACCAACAATCGTAAATCTTATCAGCATTTGAGACTGTACTGATTGGTCAGACTAAGTAGAGTGTGAACAATTAAATCTCCAGCATCAAGTTCAAATGGAATCTCTGTGAAATTGCAATTAAAATTTGCTGCCTGAGGGGTGATTTCATTACCAACGCGCAGTTCACTTACATAGGGATCATGAGATAAACACTAAACAAATGGGACACCAGCTGAATGTGTTATTATTTGGGACCGGTTTAAACATCACAAAATTATTCCACCAATTTTATTTATGAAATGTCGATATTATTGAAATTATTTTTGCAGCATATGCAGCAAATTTTAGTATTTAATAAATTTCTAGTTAGGCACATAAAGCAATACACTGCATTGGTGAGAGAATAATTTTCTTAAAATCGCGAGTGGTAATCCACAGAATACTACAGAAGTAGCTTCATCACCTGCAAACAACTAAAAGAAATATAATGAAAACCAATGGATAGTATGAGTTGTATAAACACATTTTACTTCTCCGTATAAAGTTAAAAGCACACAAAAATTGGGTATACCTCTGCATGACCGTTTCTTCTATCCGGTATCCAACACCAGTAAACATTATATTTGGCTTCTTGGCTTTTGAAGTTTTTAAATAAATATAATATTGCCAGTTTATACCAATGGACTTTAATGATAGCAGTGAACTACACAGCTAAGACACTGGAAGCGCAATTTATTAGACGGCATACCCTTGACCTGCATTTAACTAGAGCGTAAAGATTCAGCTACTCCCCAGAAAAATCACATACCGAAGCTAAACCGCCATATAATGATTATCATAATAATTTACTGTTATAGCACAATTCTTGCAATTCTTGTAGTAAGTATTCAGACCAGAATGCTTCTAAATCTATAGGTTTATGTTCAGTTTGCGTTTGGCAAATGGATGTTCCCTTAACCAAAATGGTCTAACTCCGTGCACTCTAAAATGTGTTATGTTATATCCGGTGTAAGTTATGCTGATTGTCCGTGTTTTAACCACGGACTTTGAACTAGTTCTAGCCCAACAGGAGTCAGATAGGAGTTGTAACACAACCAGGTTGCAAAAGCAGTAGACAGTACGTAGTACTTGTTAAATAAGTTGGCAACTTCTCCTCACTGCACCGGTCACGCAGTAAAAATACCGGTAGGCGTGAGCAGGTGCGATGCTGTCTCAACTATATATTCACCACTGAGTGGCACAATGTCCTAGAAAAGTTAACAAAGTCAAAGTGTGAAAATGCTTATATCTGATTTCTACACTTTCCTTAGTGAACGAATATTCCAATTGTGGCAGTGAACCATGAAAAATTGGCTGCTTAAGTTTTTCCGAAAACGTCAGCAGCTTCGTGTCTAGAGATTACTGTGAGTATCTAAACCTCTATCAGCGAAATGGATATATACTAAATTGTTAGCAATAATAAGGAAAGCCGATTTAAGAAAAATATATATGCGTTGTATATTGTTGGTATCAGTCCAAACAATTCCACACTGATTGTATTAACGATATGGAGACAGCATATATTGTTGTTTATTACTAATTTATTCATGAAAAATGAGCCTTACGACATTCTTCTTAATTGCAATTTTGATTTACCCACGACGGATCCCACATTCCATTTACGCCTAATAAATCGTTTACCTTGTCTGAGTTCACGGTGCATGAACCAAAGTATCCACGGTGGATACGTTAAGGATTTTTCAAGTCTGGCTTGACACCACAGTGTTGCATGATAAATTTATTGTCTGCTGTTAGCGAAGTTATACTTCCCATTATTTCAGACTTAACCATCAGACAGTGCGCATTGGCAATTTGCGTATTTAGAAATGAATATTTGCTTGTGGCCAAATTGTTATCACAACGCCGAATTTCAAATATCACTCCATAATTGACGTAGTTGATTAAACCTACGGATAAGGAAGTGCAGTTTATTACAGCTATATAAATACTGTTTTTAGATTTAGCCCTTGCATTGATATTTTATTAGATAGGTTGAGTAAATTAAACTCGTTCTGTGAAAAAGCAACTAGTTAAGTATATATATTTCACCAACAGAGGCAATGTTGTCGAAAATTTGCGGCAACGGACGGCCTCGGTTGGGCGTCATGTTTCATGTTGAACAGGATGGATTGCAACACTTGACAGTGCTGCATTCTCCAGATTCTCCCTCTAAGGAATGCAGAGTATGGCTGTTAAAGGCAAATAAGTCATACGGACGAAGGCTAAGTTGTATTTCAACTATAACTCGATCAACATGAGCGAATTAGTGTAAAACTTACATGGATAATTTTTAAAATGCTCTCACGTCATTCGATTGTTGGTGAACAATTATTGTCCAGCTGGGTCTTAGCAAGAGATCAGCCCCAAAGTATCTTTTCCCCCCAAGTTCCTATCTAAAGCCGCGGGTATGCATTAAGCTAACATGCCGTCCATGAAGTTACCAATAATTATATTAAACATTTCCTCACGGAAACACATATGTTAATTTGACTAGTGTCGTGCGCGTTCCCGATTGTGTTTTTTATAACATGTACCCCGATTAAACGCTTAAATTAAGTAGCTCATCAAATTCATTTTACGTATCAACCTAGCTATATCCGCTAAACGACTGTTAAGATGTTGTTTCCATTTTATGGAATAAACTGGAGAAGTGTACGTATTGTGCAACGTGTGTTCCTTTAATGTATAATATTAATTGCGTCAATGCGTCTGGTAATATCTTGGCCAAGGAGACTAATAATAACCAACCGACGTTATATCCTAGCTCGATAGTGTCGTCGAAGTAGACTACAAGAACCCCATTACACCGTCCCTTATACTTAGCACAAAATTTCCATGAACAATAGAATAACAAGCTGCGGATAAACCTTTACAACTTGTTATGTTTTAATTTGCTCGAGGAAACGATCGCCAGTAATAGCTCTATATCACCCATTCTATTTGTTTGTATAGAGTTCTATTAAACTACACACAAATAATACTCCCATACATCAGCATCCTTTATTTCAATAGGTACTATTGGCAATGCTGCGATACCGGGAATTTCTTATGTATGTCACTTGTAATCGCTATTGGAATTTTTAAATAAAGAGACATTCAGTACAATAAAATTATCTTAATTTCAGCCACTTCAGATTGCCTTACGTAGTTGAGAAATTAATAAAACATTCAGCAAAATTCTCGCTGGTTGCAATCGATTCACAAGCAGTTAGATCGGTTTATGTTTCCCAGACCAAAGGAGTTTGATTCCATGTTTTGATTTGGAAATTATGTCATACTTCTTAACATATGTATTGCTCTATATACGTACATTATAATTGTCTCCAATTTGTTAATATATGTTAGTGCTAATGCAGAAACAAATCAGAACCACTCCAAGTGCAAACCTGTTGCATTTAGACACTTATGGACATAACTCACATTTTTTTGGAATACAGCTTTTTCCAACAGCTTTTAAGGAATTACCGAGTAGTTGAAATTAAACTTTGATTTCCTTTTGCATATTTTGTGCGGATGCGATTTTTTATTAACTTTAAAGTGAAGCATAATATTTCTTTTGAGTTTCAGGATCTGTATTATCGAGTATACCGACATACGAAAACTACAACGCTAAGAGTGTATTGTAACATCCACAATTTGTCAAATTGCCTTCAACTTACAGCTGGCTCAAGATTATTGCCTCAATGCTCCTAGTTTCATTTGTTGAACTCACAATCACAGTTGCCAAAGTGTTGCTTTCTTAAAATTACTTTTATTTTCATTACTATTTACTTCTTGTTTCATGGCTATAACTCCCAGTTAACGCAGTACCAGCAGATACTAGTATTTCACTTTCGTGTTTTACACCCCATATTACACCGCAGTGAATATGTTTGTGTTACACACCACAGTCTTTCGCCTGACGTCCGAATTATGCTTATGTTTCACGGCTCAAGTTCGTTGTCGACTAGCATTCAGCATTGACACACATGCTCCTCAATTATAATGTTGCACTGCGTTTGATTTATTATGTCTCATTTCTTCTAATTCTCAAACATTGTTTCAGGTAAGACTAAGTCCGTTTTCTCGTGCCTCTTCCTTTTAGGCCTTTATGATCAAATTGCTGATGGTTGTTACATAATTTGATTTTTAGTGAGTTCAAGGTAGCCTCTTATGTACGTGAGTGCTAGCGCCAATTCATTACGCCGTCTTTGGACAGCCATTTTGTTGCGTATTATCTGATGGGTAACGGTGTGCAACTATATTGTTGAGAATACCTTTGAAGTATATTGTGTTTATGTGTTTTTACTTTTTCTACATAACATCGCAATTCAGCATTGACTGTGTCTTGTCAATTATCCATGGTCTTACACGACATCTGTTTTCGTCGTTTGTTTGTCCTCCACAGAGGACACGGATCTGTTTACTACGGGTTGTATAACTATCATAAACACTTTTCTGCTAACGCACATTTGATGGTTAAGCGCGCGCAAATGTCAGAGATTACTTTTTTATATTCCGATGCCGGTATGTATGTATAAAGTAGAATAACTTCATGTTATTTCTGATTTAGAAAAAATATTGTACGATAATAAAATGATTTAATTCGTATATGAAAACCAGTCCAGATTAAGATTTCGTACCACGACACAAAAGTATATTGATGGCTTAGACTAGCTACTTATTTTGTGCATTACGCTCATTTAATACTATATTAATTTGATCGCTGCAGATCGTGCAGTATGATAGAAAAATGCTATTAGCGTTCTCTAAAGTTGATCATGGCACGTCCTCTTAACCCATATAAGATGAGCATTGGCACTGAATGCAGACCTGCTTATCATGCTAAGGCACTAAACACAGCGCTTTAAACCGCAAATAAAGAGTGCAGGAAAGTGTGTAGACCGATTGTTATGGAAAAGAAATGTAAGGGAACTTAAGTTTGTTTTCATAATTCACAGGTCGTAGATTACTATAGTTCAAGTTTAATTGAAGTTACAGTTATCGCAACTATGTGGTTAATGAGGTACTGGATATATTTATTGTATTAAAGAGATGCATCTACTAATGCCTATTTTCAAGTGGATTATCCACTTACACACATTATGTGAAATCCCCAGTGAGAGTTTATAAAGGACTGTAGTCGTCCACTGACAATCCCTTCTTATGTGTGATTAATATGCTATTTTATGTTTCGATTCTTAAAAATGTTCAAAAATTTAGAATAATAACAGACGTGGTCAAAACTTGCAGACAGAAATCCCCTGGTATATAGCACAATATTCTAATAATTGGGATCTATGAAAATAACCGTCATCTTGTCTGAAGTTTGTTCGATCGTTGGGAAATTTGTAACGGGGTTTAGGAAACCGGTCCAGTATGCTCGACCTTACCACCTAAGCGCAGGTTACCGGAGTCAGCAGATCAGTTCGATCGAGAGAACGCGTGAACCCACCGGGAGACACAGCGATGGCTGGACAGCGAATCACGAGTGGCACACGTATCCAGAAACCGACAAACCGGATTGGACAATAGAACATAGAGGGCGCACTGGCTACTCGAGAATCGCTATTACCGACAAGTTTCAGAGGGCAAAGCCAAATATGAGCGGTCCAAAGAAATACGGCCAATCAGATGCCAAGCACGAAAGATGTGATCATTGCGCGAGACAGGAAGACAGCGACCGAAGAGGAATAGCATAACCCAATGAAATAAAAGGGGAACGCGACCAATGAGGTGAACCGAAAAACAGAAGACCCACTGAGAAGGCTCGAAGATTAACAGTGTTTATTTCTTTTAAATAGGCTACCCTATACTGAATAAACGCCTGTTTTCCGCCCGCCGCCATCGTGACTTTTTGATCGTGTCCGTGTCACATAACATGGTGACAGAGGAGAAGAAGAAACCGATGCCCAAAATGCAGCTTGCAGTTGGAGGTCAATCGGCGATTCCGTTTCCATCCCCTTTGCAGATGACTGAGAATTCTCTACCAGACAGTTGGCGGATTTGGAAGAGCAAGTGGGCGGATTTCGCAATACTGACTCAGCTGGACGCCCAGCTGATGAACTACCAACTTGCAATGTTTAGGCACGCTATTGGTGACGATGCAAGGAGGGTTCTTGAAACACTGAAGTTTGGCGACCAGAAGGCGGATCTTTCCGAAGTGATGCGGACATTTGGCGAGTTCTGCGAAGCGCGTGTGAACGAGACCTACCAACGATATCTGTTTTTTGGACGCGATCGTTTACCGGGGAAGTCGTTCGAGAGATACATCACAGAACTGAAGCTCCTGGCACGAACTTGCAATTTCTGTGAATGCATGAAGGAGTCACTGATACGGGATCGCATCGTTATTGGGATAAGGAACGATGAACTCACACGCCGGTTTCTGCAACAAAGGAACTTGTCACTGGAACAGTGTGTCGACTTCTGCCTCAGTGAGGCCAGAACAGATCAGCAAGTCGAACATCTGCGCGCCGAAAAGAATACGGAGTTGTTTGCAGTATCCCGAACCGAGGGACGTATCCCGAGATCACCCGATGAACAGGTAACTGATTGCCAGTTTTGAGGCCGCAGGCACCAAAAGAAGAATGAGAGTTGTCCAGCGTGGGGTCGGACGTGCATGAAGTGCTCCAAGAAAGGTCACTTTGCTCGTTGCTGTAGATCATACAGAGTGAGTTCGGTTGCCGACGATGCCAGAGAACGGGAACAAGAATTGTTGATAAACAACATGGATGGCCGGGCGAAAAGCAAGTGTGTGTTTGCAACACTTTTGGTTCGAGGACAACCGGTACGTTTTCAGATAGACTCCGGGACTGCGGTTAACATCTTGCCTTAAAAATACTGCAAGGGGGTGCGATGTGAAGAAACTCAAAAGTGTCTCAAAATGTGGAACGGCTCAAGGCTACAACCGAAGGGCATCGTCATTTTGGAGACGGTCAATCCAAAGGAAGGAACAGAGCACCCGCTGGAGTTCCTGATTGTTTCGGAAGACCTTTTGCCCATTCTGGGCATTGATTCTATCCAGCGTTTTGGTTTTGTTTCTTTTAACCACGAACGTTTTGTTCATGCGTGTGACATCGAGGCAGATATTTTCGATAAGTACTCGAGTGTGTTTGATGGCGGAGTAGGGATGTTCGAGGGACCCGCTCACTTATCGTTAAACGAGCTAGCAACACCGGTGGCGTTACCAGCTAGGAAGGTGCCAATTGCTTTGCGCGAAAAATTCTTGAGTGAGTTGCAACGTCTCTGTAGTCTGGGAGTGATAGCTGAAGTTGACGAACCGACTGATTGGGTCAGCCAGGTGGCGATTATTACAAAAAAGTCAAGCGAGCTGCGGATATGCATTGATCCGAAACCGCTTAATGCCGCACTCAAGAGAGAGTATTTTACGTTACCGACACTAGACGACATGCTGCCGGTGTTATGCAATTCTAAAGTGTTCACGAAAGTCGACCTCGCCTCTGCGTTCTGGCACGTATCACTAGATGATGAGTCAAGCTACATGACAACTTTCGGAACACCATTCGGGCGGTAGCGTTGGCTTCGTTTACCGTTTGGACTGAAAATGTCTAGCGAAATCTTCCAGAAGCGACTAATGCAAGCGTTGGACGATCTACAGGGAGTATTCTGCGTAGCGGACGATGTGTTGGTTTTTGGCGCTACTCGTGAAGAGCACGATCAGAACCTTCGTAGCTTTTTACAACGTTGTGTTGAAAGAAGCATCAAACTGAAACGTGAAAAGATCGAACTACGCAGTACAGAGGTTATATTTCATGGGCACGTGTTAAGCGCGGAAGGGCTAAAACCAGACCCTGAGAAAGTAAGAGCTATAAGAGATATGCCGTCCCCCACAGATGTGAAAGCGGTTGGTAGGCTAAATGGGATGATAAATTATCTGAGCCGGTTCCTGCCCAAGTTAGCTGATGTTATGACACCGATCAGGAAGTTGACTCATAAGGGCGAAAGCTGGCACTGTGGTGCAGAACAAGAAGAGGCCTTCCAGGCAATCAAGGAACTCATCACTAACGCACCTGTTCTCGCCTACTAAAATCCGCAACTCTCCCTCGAGATTCAATGCGACAGCAGTCAATTTGGTATCGGGGCCGTACTCATGCAGAATGGGAAACCCATCGATTTTCGCAGTAGGACGTTGACAGAGACCGAGCGTCGTTACGCCCAGATAGAAAAAGAGATGCTTGCAGTGGTTTACGCCGTTGAACGTTTTAATGACTATACATTTGGCCGGAAGACTACAGTGTTTACAGATCACAAACCGTTGGTTTCCATCGCCAACAAGCCGCTACATGTTGTTCCCCGCCGCTTACAGAGAATGCTTATTCGCCTTCAAAAGTACGACCTAGAGATTGTGTATCGACCTGGACCCGAAAAGCATATCGCAGACACGTTATCCAGGGCATATCTGTCAGACACACCAGAGGAAGACGAAGATTCAGATTTCGTTCATGCAGCACAAATAGTAGCTGTTAAAGAGGAACGATTGAAACAGCTCCAGCAGTGCACAGAGGAAGATGAGTTATGCAAGCTACTGAGGCAGACAATACTAAGTGGCTGGCCCAAGAACAAGAAAGATCTACCAGGAGTGTTGACCCCGTTTTTCCATTTTCGTGATGAACTCATTGTCCAAGACGGGTTGATATTCAAAGGCAATAGGATACTAATCCCCAAAGCGCTGCAACGCGCGATGCCAGAGCTTGTCCACTATGCACATTTGGGAGTCAACAGTTGTGTGGCCAGAGCGCGAGAGCTAATGTTTTGGCCGGGAATGACCAGCCAAATACGAGGTTGCGTCTCAAATTATCTGGCATGCCGAACCCACGACGTACGTCAGTCAAAAGAACCGATGATGCTCCGTGAGGTTCCGGACAGGCCCTGGCAGATGGTTGCAGTAGACATCTTCATCCACGATGGAAAAAGTTACTTAGTGTTGGTTGATTATTTCAGTGACTACTTTGAAATCGATGCTCTAGCTACGACCAGTACAGACGCAGTGGTGAATAAGCTACGATGTCAATTTGCTCGTCACGGAATACCGGAGGTAGTAGTCTCGGACAACGGGCCGCAGTTCGTTAGCGCAAAGTTCCGAGAGTTCAGCAGAAAGTGGGATTTCCATCACCGGCTTACTAGCCCATATCACAGCCAATCAAATGGAAAGGCCGAGTAGGCGGTAAAAGAAGCAAAGAAGGTGCTTACCAAAGCTAAGGAGACTCAGGAAGACCCTTATAGTATGTTGCTGGAACGCAGAAACACGCCATCAACAGAAATTGGGGCACGTCCGGTGCAGCGACTCTTCAGCCGGAGGACAAGAACGTTGATACCAACTACGTCACATCTGCTAACACCTGAAGTATCACCAACGACCACGACACACGAGCGGTTACGAAACAGAATGCTTAGGCAAAAGAGATACTACGATCGCGGGGCGAGAAAACTCCAACCTCTAGCATTGGGAGAAGAAGAGTGGGTGCAACCAGTACCAGGATCAGAGGGACACTGGAGGAAGGGAGTTATTCAGAGCCGCAAGGGAGAGAGAAGCTACGAAGTAAAGGTTGGGGACACTACAATTAAGCGGAACCGAGTACAGGTCCGGAAAGCAGGTTGTACGCGTGTTACCCAGATGAAAAACGGACAACAGCAGCCAAGACAGATACGCGTCACCCCTGCAGAAGGAAGGAAACTCACACGCAGCGGAAAGCAGTATGGTACATACTGCGGCGTAATCCTAACAAAACAAAAGGAAAAGGATGTAACGGGGTTTAGGAAACCGGTCCAGTATGCTCGACCTTACCACCTAAGCGCAGGTTACCGGAGTCAGCAGATCAGTTCGATCGAGAGAACGCGTGAACCCACCGGGAGACACAGCGATGGCTGGACAGCGAATCACGAGTGGCACACGTATCCAGAAACCGACAAACCGGATTGGACAATAGAACATAGAGGGCGCACTGGCTACTCGAGAATCGCTATTACCGACAAGTTTCAGAGGGCAAAGCCAAATATGAGCGGTCCAAAGAAATACGGCCAATCAGATGCCAAGCACGAAAGATGTGATCATTGCGCGAGACAGGAAGACAGCGACCGAAGAGGAATAGCATAACCCAATGAAATAAAAGGGGAACGCGACCAATGAGGTGAACCGAAAAACAGAAGACCCACTGAGAAGGCTCGAAGTTTAACAGTGTTTATTTCTTTTAAATAGGCTACCCTATACTGAATAAACGCCTGTTTTCCGCCCGCCGCCATCGTGACTTTTTGATCGTGTCCGTGTCACATAACAATTGGGATCTATGAAAATAACCGTCATCTTGTCTGAAGTTTGTTCGATCGTTGGGAAATTTGTAATGCACTACAATAACCACGTCTATGTGGCATTAAAATCAATTTCTTAAATGTATGCATATCGAATACAACTCCTGATAAGGAATAATTGCGGACCGCATGGCTAATTACTGTGCGCGAAGATATCTAAGGAATACCATTTAATATCTAAAATAAGCAAACATTTTAAATAAATCAGCGTCCAAACCTCAAAACCTGTACTAACACATACGAGATCATAATATATAGGAAATATAAGGTGTGTATTATATAAGGGATTACTATAAAATCTTTGGCCTAACGATTTACCTGTCGAACATATCGGGGTTTGACGCCCATAATTTAACACGCAAGCCGTGTTATACCTTTGGTGGGCAATCTCATTATCCCATACAAATTAAAAGAAAACTAATCTACATTATATATTAGGTAAAAAACCACCGCAACACATAAAATGTCAACGCTCCAGAAAAACATTATCCGGGATTGTTATAACTTGGGTCAACCGCTATTTGTCGGTATTGCGACACAAATAAAATGCTTAGGCCATAGTGTACTCTTAAACAAATTTTGCAATTTCACTCACTGGGATCGCATCCGAATTGGAGAAATTACTTGTTGTTATTTCCGAATACCGTAACATACGACCTTTTCGTATCGCCTAACCTGAGAGAGTAAACGGACTAAACGTGCTTTGCTGCTTTAACCTTAGTCACTAGGACATAATCCTGAAGCTGTTCCAAAAGTCCCCTGGAATTCGCACCTTCTGCCAATGTTGCCTACACCTTCATTCATAACTCTATCTACACCTAGGATTTGTTATTAATCTAGCTACAATCTAGCTACTGAATAAAAAATACCACGGCAAGTGACGTGCGTGCTACTGGTTCATTTGGATTATTTCCCTCTATCCTCTCTCCAGCTTCTCGCAGCGTTGTCACTGTACGCTCATTCGAACCGGATTTACCAGCTCTACACAGTGATCCATCATACGTGGAAATATCTTCTACGATTAGAGGCTGTGCCATCAATAAGCGTTTTTCACTGGCATCTGTGATTAAGCGCAAGCGTTTAATTCAATCGCATTTAACCGATTGCCATTCTGTGTGACACTATTCGATACAGAATTCTCGAGGCAGGCCGAAAAGCCTAAGCTTACTCCGATCCAGTGTTTCTCAACACAGCTGTGAAGGAATCTGTGTTCAGCGCTCTGTTCAGGTTGCAGTCACCCGCCATTACTTGTGACCTTGTCAGCCAGTGCGGCTGCATTACCCATCACACGGACCGCGCGACCACGCCGACCGCTCATTTGACCTTGCAACCACCACGCTCGCCTGACCGATGTGCGCCGCTCTCAAAGCTGTAAATGTACAGAACGCTAACCAACCCACTGGGTCAGGTAACGACACCAAATTAAATGGCAGAAAGGCGAAACCGAAGAGTCTCCCATCGAAAGGCATTTGCGGGTTAGGAGAATGTCATCGGGTAGTAAAAATCGGTCTGGCTTGTTCGCACTGTTTAGCATGGTACCATACGAAATGTGCAAATGTGTCCCAACAACAGTTACGGGAGCGAAATAACTCCCCAGATGCATTTTGGTTCTGTACTTCGTGTTCCACCATTCCCCTTGTTAAGTGCTTGCTTATCCTAGCTGAGAAATGCCACCGGTTAATCGCAGAAACAGAGCAGAGGATAAACAATGAGATTACTTCAATGGGAGCGAGTATGGACCACAGAAGTGTAGCGGCTGCTAAGCAACGGAATGCTGAACAAATCGCTTCGCCTGCACCGCAAACAGCCATGTCTCCATCTCCGTTGTCTTCTCCAACTTTGGTAGAACGCCGGGCGAAAACAGACTGTACCTATGTGAATCAAGCAGTACTCACAGCATCGAATTCAGGCACCATTCTAACAGCCTTGTAAAGCCAATTCCACTAGACCTGACATCTAGTATTAACAAGGATGAAGCAGCCAAAGACCAACCCTTGGTACCTGTAGCTCAAATATCTCTTGTCGAGACTAAGTCTACCAGAACATCGGTTACATATACAGAGATTACTGCAAGGGTCCACCGAGAGGCCGCCGTTGCGTCCTCTTCCATTGTAAACACCGTTAACGCAAATGGAGAGAAAAACAGCAAACAATCACTTGTCAACAAGTCAAGACAAATGAGTACCATACCTTGTAGATCGATTAAAAAGGGATCCAACAACATTGCCCGGACTGTTGTATGCTCAAATGTCCCTGAATCTACCGCCATCACATTGCGGGATAAGTTATCAGACGACCAAGACCAATGGAACTCATTGTGTATGCAGATGAGTATCAAAGCCAAGCCCGTAAACTTGTTACGAATTACTCGTCATCCGAACTCGCCACACCATGGTGAACCCAGACTTATTCGAGTAACTCTAGAATCCTCATCCGACGTGGAAAATGTTTTGCTCTCTGCAAGCGCGCTAAAACACGAATCATGTGCGATACGTATCTATCCTGATGTCCCTTGGAGCGCGCGACAATCAACACGAAACACCGAAGAGGGGCACAGCAAGCAAGACCGCCTAAACACAGTCTTCATACATGGAGTGCCAGAACATCCTTCTAAGCATGTTCAAGATACCGGAAAACACGATTTGGAACAGTGGCGGTTCATTCGTGAAACACTTTCTTTGGATGATGTTGTGGCACTATCGCTCACCAGGATACCTCTCTCATCGAATTATAGAGGATGCGGCCCTAGAATCCTAAAACTTGTGGTTCAGTCAGAGCAACAAGCAAAGGATGTTTTGGATCGATGGCGAAGAAATCGGAAACATCTTCCTTCCGAAATTCGGTTAAAGGTCGCAAACAATTCGCACAGCTCAAGTATTAAAGCAACTGAAGCAGCAAGCATACCGACGGATGTACAGAAGTGTAACTTGACTGCTGCTTTAATTGACTCTGAAGTAGGTTTAAACGAAGGCTGGGACGCACCTTGGCCAAATCAAGTTGCAAACGAGGTATCATTGACCCATCAAAAAACGAATAACTGCCGACCTCCAATCGGTCGGCATTCTCCCACACTTGACAGCTTCACCTCTCTGCGGGCTCCTAGAGACCGAGAAACTGGCCCGCTTGTATACAAATGCTCAGGGACTTTCTAACAAACTGGCTGAACTGAAAGATCGCCAAGCTTCCGGCTCGTATGATGTCATTGGTATCACCGAGACATGGTTGCACACGGGAATGACGGACGCTGAAGTGTCGTTACCCGGCATGTCGCAGATCCGGAACGATAGGCTCACAAAAAGTGGGGGGGGGGGTAATCCTGTACTACCGAAACGACTTACAGTGCGAAGCCGTGGAGGATTCAGATTCGCAGTTCCCCGACTATCTTTGGTGCCGGTTGCAGTTAAAAGGCAGGGACGCTTGCCTTATTATCTTGGTGTACCGCGCCCCTAACTCAACACCCGAAACCGACTACCACCTAATGGCTGCTTTAAGGTAAAGTTTACAACAAAAGTACACTCATATTCTTATCATGGGTGATTTCAACGTACATTGTTTAGAAGCCCCTGCCACAACCGGCGAACATTTTAAAACCGATTTACAAGATCTAGTAACTACTGCTCCTCTTTACAACCACATCACTTTGCCCACTCGGTTCAGAACTGTTAACAGGCCATCTGTGCTGAACCTAGTGCTTACCAACGAGGAGCATATTATTGATGCGTTGGCTTTAGACTGCCCGTTGGGTCGCAGTGATCACGCAGTCATCAGTTTCAACTTCGTCTGCTATGCAGAATATCGGAATGATAAAGATGAGACTGTGCGAACCATCACAAGGTACGACCGACTCGCCCAGCTAGTCAGCGCCACAACATGGTCTTTCCTCGAAGAAGAAGCCCCAGAAGTCGTCTGGCTCGAGTTCGTCAACACATTCAGTCAGCTGATTGCACAGGCTTCAGAGATAAAAGCTCACAATATGTGCAAATCCGTTTTTTTCGTTAGGAGCAGAACCCGAAAATGGATGACAGTACGCAATGCAGCATGGCGAGTGTACAGAGAAGCTCCAGCACCAGAAAAGTGGGACAACTACGTAGCCCAACGTAACCACTGCACTCAACTGTTAAGAGAAGACAAAGCCGCCTATCAGCAGAACATCGCATTAACCTTCAGTGCTAACCACAAACTGCTGTACAAGCACGTTAATAGCCTACGAAAGGTGAGGCAAGGATTTCCTCCACTCAAGACGGCTGATGGCCCAACAAGAACGTCTATGGAAGCTGAAAACGCGCTGCAGATGCAATACGCCCCCACGTTTCAAAGGGTCTTGCCACCAAGCGATCTACCAAGCTTTGTCTTCCGCTCACCAGGACTAACCCACATCAATTTTACCGCAGAGGCTGTATTGCAAAAGCTGACCTCTCTACGCAAGCACAGCTCGCCGGGTGTCGACGCCATTCGTCCTGAGGCATTGGGAGTAGCAGCAAACCTACTGGCAGGACATTTAGCTCAGTTTTTCTAGCACTGCTTAGACCAGAACCAAGTTCCCGCCATGTGGAAGCTTGGAATAATAAGCCCGATTCACAAAGGTGGAAGCAGTTCTGATCCCTCCAACTACCGCCCAGTAACCCTTCTTCCTATACTGTCCAATGTCATGGAATCCATAGTTGCCGATGCACTGGTGTGCTATCTGGAAAACTGCAACCTCATCACTCCTGAACAGCACGGTTTCCTTCGACGGCGGTCATGTACAACGAATTTACTCATTGCACGCAGTAGTTGGACCGAGGCAGCCGACGCTGGAG
>CALYDF020004500.1:0-17438 GCA_944474145.2 Dicrocoelium dendriticum
TGACTCCTGATGAGAACAGTCAGGTCCTAGGGAAGAATTAATATCTATCAAATCAAATGGAACCACTGAGGAGGGTAAAGATGAGGCGACTTGCTCCAGGCGCAATTTGGTCATCTTAAAATAGAGCAACACTCGTTCCAACTTAAGTTCCGCCATTATTTAGTGGAAAACAGCACCGTGTACATCCAAGCTACACATACGCTCTATACTAGTATGCGTCCAAGAGCAAAAAACTAAAACATAGACTTGGAAATGTTTGACATACACAGGTTCCATCTCAGCTCTGACCAAAATCTCGAACAATATCTTTCCAATTCGCATGGTCCAGTTATGTAAGGGATTGTGTACGGTTGGTACGAAAATAAAACGACGAATTTCGGACCCGGAAAGTTGACTGATAATTACGGGCAACATTACCAAATTTGGTTCGTACTCGAAATTCAACGCAGAATAAAAAACGATTATTGTGTATTCGTACTAAATTTTGTCTAAGCCAAGACACGGATAATGAGTAGTTGCAGCTCAATGAATCCAACCCAAGTGGTTGCTGAGTATTTCAGATAAATGTCAAACCGTGATGGAAGGTTGAATACGTTTACTCCAATCGATTTAAACCGAAAAAGGTTGTTGAGTACCTGTACTTCAAACAAACCAATCCAATCGGGTTTTGAGTACTTGCAATCCAGTCGATCCAAGCCAAATCACGGAAGTAGTGTAATTGTACTCCAAATCATACCAACCCAAGCAACCGTGGTTGAGTGCGTGTACTCCAAAACAATACAACGCAAGCGGTTGTTGAGAATCGCACGGATGTTGTATACTTGTACTCCATGTCAATTGAAATCAAGCAACGGTTTCTGTGTAGTGCAAGCTAAAATTTCGCTTGGGGCTCGAGTGAAGCCTAACAAACTCCCAGTCCAACCAACAAAGGAAGCCGAGTGTTTAACTACGGTACTATTCAAATTGAAATTATAGTGCACTATGGGCATCCCTCAACAGTAAGCTTTAGTCCCAAAACAACCGGGTCTTCTCAAGGCACAGAAAGAAAGATAATCATCTCGATTTAAACGGTATAATACGATTACTTAGGCATGGCTAGAAAAAGAATGTGTGGCACCAAAGCTCTTACAAGCAAACGTCAATTAAGGTTATGCGGAGCAAAGCTCGGTATCCCTGGCCCGAGCTGCAACGAAAACATGGAGCATCACATAGTTATTCACGTGGGGTAGACAACTAATTGATATTCGGCGCCTCGGCAGATAGCGCAAATACTGTGTTTATCTGGTGTATGGTCTTGACGTGCAGGTTGCGCTGCTCATGTTACCTTGGGCGCCTTACTAGCTGTCCCAAATCACTGCTCGTTACCAATGTTCTGTTAAATTGGGGAATGTGTCCGCCAGTTTAACCGATAATATGAAGCTGATTCCCTTGTTTTTATTAGACTATACTCTGGGTACTTTCAATTATATCTTGATGCTTTGGTGTAAAATAGCTCGAGACATGGCTAAGTTGAGGATTTCTCTGATCCAGTCGAAGCGCAGTTTAATGCAAAATTTGAAACAATGCACTGTGCATAGCAGGACTAAAATTACATAAAGAGTTAGTTGAACATCTATACACATCTTAATAGATGCGCGGGAAGCAGAACCATGTATGCATAGGTTTTAAATATCAGTTCTTTTGCATCATTTAGTAATGTAAATTGTGAGAACATCAAAGTCCTGGGACACTCGATATGAATGGTTTAAATATAATTAAGGCGGTAATCGTTCGTAGCCCAGTATTTCGTAACAGCTTCACAGGCAATATCTCCAATAATCTAGAAATGAAAACTTTTTATATAAAATTATGTCTGCAGCTAGGGTTGTTGATATGTTAAGCGATCTGTCCGCTGAGTTTGGCGGTTTTGCTGCAAATGTTTCTTCACTATTAAGGTTTAAATTATCCTCATCAATATCAGAACCTCGGCCAATTTGACTGGAGCTTTGCTGCTGCAGCAATAACGACATGCTGAGGGATGAATTATGAAATGGAACTAAGGGTTAACAGGCGTAAAATATTAATGTCGTAGACAAACAGTTAGTTTTAATTCGCTGACAAGTTGTCCACAAAATACTGTCACAAGAAGCTGGGTATGGTGCAAAAATAATGAAGGTAACATCATCAAATCGTTACTTTGTAGCATATGCAGGTCTGACCCAGGTAATCAGGTGCGTTGCGCTATATAGGCCATCGCCAGTGGTAATTTGGGCAGATGAATTTTGCAAATGACATCTTCGACCTACGTCATTTGACAATGGCCCCTTTCCCTCCAGAGTTGAAAATTGTTGCCTGTGGTGCTCGTAGCATGTCCTCTTCCAACTGTTGTAATCAAATACAGTAGTGCTACTGGTTCGTGAATTAGCGTTCATAATTTCCAATTCCAGGTGTTGATAGAGAGAATTCTTCTTTAGAAGTGCGTTCTTTTAATAATTCGCTTGTATGCATTGTATCTCTAAGTAATCGACACTATTTTTCAGACTAGAATGATTGTCTGGTTTTTTCTCGTGGGTAGAAATGAGGGAATATGTATCCTGCCTGCTTATAGCCTTCTTATACTCCTTTACCTATGTGGAAAGTGTTGTTCCATTTTGCCCGATGTATTGCTTAATACATTCTCTGCATTCTGTCTGGTTGTGTATGTATTTTAATCTACTTGTTTGATTTCATCCTTCGGTTTTGAAACAAACCATTTCAGAGTAGCGCTTGGTTTGTCTGCTAAAATGTTCTGTGTGGCTTCGGTATTCGTGCTGCTAATTCAGCAATATCTTGTTGCCTAAAACCACTATTCCTTTTGTTGTCTGCTCTGGTTACTGTCGCGCCGTTCTCCTTGGCATGTTGCTGTACAATAGACCGCATTCCTGCTCTTTTCCCAATCCCAATGCAATACAGTGTTTCCGCTGTCTTTAACAGAGCTTGAAATCTGCACCTTCTTTGGCTGATCGCTCACTGTAACTGATAAACCAAAAAACCTGGCAATACAAGCATCGTAATATAACGCAAGTCAGTACATCATAGGCAGGATTTGCTCAATAACCACATCAAGTTCATCATTGCGTAGAATGAAAAAACTATTTTCATACCTGCGTATTTCATTTTTATAGAGATAAAAACGGAATACTTCAAAGTTGCGTATTTGTGAAGAAGAGGAGAGCGGATCACATAATGAGCTACTAGCCAGTGAGCCAAAAGGAGCTGTAGTAATACACTTTTCATGTGCACCTGGAAATGAGAAAGATGTGGGGAAATCATCCATACTGCGTGTTATTTAACCTAAAAATTTGTTAGATGCTGCTTGGCGCGGAAAACGTAACAACAGCAGCCAGAACAAACAACCACACGAGTGGTGGAATGTACTTGGAACCGTTAGAGAATTCATGAGTTCAATGATGTTTGGTAACAAAAATGGTTCCTGTGTCTGTTGTACAACGTTTTGCTTTAGACACAACAGCTTACTCAGGCGAGGTGAATCAGCATACAATTGAAGCGACATTCTATATTGATCAAGGAAAATAGTCGCATAATATACTTGAGTCAAGATATTATTAGTCACGGTTCAGTGTATCGCCTCAAGGAGTTTAACCACAGTGGAAGTAATCCAGGTGCTCCTATGTGCGTCATGGCATTGACAGATAAGCTCATATGGTCAATACTGGAGGATGGTCTAGTTGCACCTTCCAATCTGATCCACACACCAACGCTCATCAGAATGGCCGGATTAAAACCTCTCGTCGCGCACTTGGGAGTGAGACAACCCCCATTTTCTTGACACAACTGTCTAATTTAGTGATTACTAACGCCTAGGCAATCGACCTTAGCGACATTGCTCGGACACCGCTGCTAATACCTCTGCATTTTAAAAACATAACAGGATGGCAGGTGACGCACAATGAAGTCAATTCGTGCTCTCCTTTCGTATGCGAACGAGCAGTATCCAAAATAATCTCTGTTTGCAAAGAACAATAATGGTAAGGCATTAAACTTTTGTGAAGACTTGTCGCAGTTAGTCCTCCAGAAATGGTTAGACTGCGGTTTGGCTCTACTGGGACTCGTCAGTAGCGCGCAACCAGGTTATCAACTACTACATTTTTCCTGGCCAATACTTGTTGTTTTACAAAGTTGTTTTCACATCAACCAACCTGTAACATGTCTTGCCTGCGTTTCGTTACACATTTTGTATTTTTAGAGTTGGGACAGTTCTTCTGCAGTATCGTCCGAAGAGTAGATCGCCGCTTTGCGTGTTGGAGAAAACAGTTCCAAGTTGGTAATCTTTTGACATTTAATTCTACTCAATGGTACTATAGTCACATCGACTCACTTTTAATTCACTCCGGGGATTATGGATTCGTTTTGGTTTATAAATAAGTTAACTCACAAAGTTGCGAAGAGTACACTTGTTGATAAATCTCATCAGACCTTTACAAGCATAAAATAGAAAATTGAAGCAGAATCGACTGGTAAAGCGCAATAATGATTATCGAATCAGAGCGGGGCAGAAATTGAGCAGCGTTGGTCGATAAGTTGGTCGATCTACCCAAGCAGCGGCTACCACAGTGTACGTAGGCATACATAAACACACACATTGCTCAGGAGACAGCACGTGACTTTCAACTGTTTGGGTCACACATTCAGCCCCCGTGTTTGTCAGTGTGGGTTAGCACCAGGGCAGACGGAGCTTTTGATTAAATGCCCTCTGTTTGCATAGTTCAGATCGTGTAAGCCTGATCACAATGGATTCGGCCGTCCGCAACATATATTTCCCAAGCCCTTTTGATGGCGTTTGGGTGGAATCTAAAACACTATAAAATCATCAGTAGCCTTGATTTGATGTCTGCTTGCGTTCAGATGGTGTAAGATGGAACTCTTTATGCAACCGTGGGACACAACTCAGGTATCCGCTTAGACAGATGCCAAGTCGTACATACTGCGTACTACTGCTGCATATTCGTGTGTCTACGTCTGCGTACGTACACTGTAGTAACCGCTGCTTGAATAGATCTACCAACTTATCGATTTGGACGGCTTAATTTCGGCCTCGCTCTGATTCGATAGTCATTATCGCGCTTCACCAGCCAATCCTGCTTCAACTTTCCATTTTGTAATATTAAAGGTTTGATGTGATTTAACGAAAAAAGGGATCTTTGCAACGTTTTGTTTTAGCAACTTCATGGGTATGATTTCTGAGCTACAAATATGTTTTCAGTGACATACAATCTGTTCCGGGCTTGATTTTGGACAAGCGGCGGCTGCGCGTATCGCGTAAATGTCCCTAAGCAATTTTTGCTTACAGTATACTACTGGAAGACTGTTAGGTGGTCTCACGTGAGCCTCTATCAAAGTTAGAGACTTGGGTTAAGATATCAAAGATCATATGGAATTGCCGATGGAGCCAAATATGTATGGCAGACGTTATAGTCCGTTGGATAGGTATCGACGTGTATAATCGAACAAATTTCTCTTTACTGGCTTTATTCATGACTTAGGTCATAAATATGCAGCAGATTTTGTGCGAAGTCGCCGCTACTTTAACGGAGAAGCATATATATCGTATTGATGTGTCATATATATTTTCACCAGGAATCCATCCTTAGCATTTATGGTGAAATGTACCTAGACAAAATGCTTGAATTAATGCGTATCTTACAAAGCGGCACTGAACAGTCCTGTGTGCTAAAAACCGCTAACTGGAGTGTGAAGCGAAAGTGGTGGCGAACAACTCCTATGTGAAAAAGCAGTTATTATTAGTCTCCAATCGGTAAATTACCATGAGAAACATTTCATGTCGGCTAGATTGTACTCCTAGTCAAAGCCAGAGTGAACAAAATAGCAGTAAGTTATGGAAACTCATAGGCTGACAGAAACAATGCGAATGAAATATTTGAATATAGAGATCTTAAGGTTTAATAACTTGGATTTTCAAAATCCGACTGAAGAAAACCGACGCTGCAGTTCAAAGCTTGATTTAATTTCTCAACTCTAAATAGACTTTGCGTAATATCAAGACAGTGTAGCATTTATACATGTAGTACATACAAATGCACGAAAACTATTGAATCATTAAATGATGTCAGTGTAGGATGACAACAATTTTTACCATAAAATTCTTCTAATCTCGAGTACATTGATCTAACCAAGAGATATAGCAACCGTAACCAGTGCGATCCTTTCTACACGGACGCCAAAAACGATTTTAATATGCGACTGGTTTAACAGCAAAAGAACTTAATTAATAAGAATGAAGAACGCTAAACCTATGGCATATAATCGAAAAATTTGCAGTTACAACACGGGGAAATAAAGTAGATTCGCAATGTGCTATCCCATGCTAGCTTTTCCAAAAGAGTAGAAAACGTTAGTGTTCTGCTTTTTAGTACTAATCGGGTACTTGGAATACTAAAACTAGTATTTTGTCCTCGGTTTACTTCGAAGTAGATCTCCTTCATTACAACCAGTATTGCTGTCGTGATTGGCCACTCTGGACATATCCTCATTGGCTGAACTTCGCGAAACTTTGATTGATCGCTTAGCGAATTACCTTATGAGTTCCTTTTCATTCTAGGCAGTTGTACGTTCTACATGCATCCTACAATACACCACTGTTTTATCTACATTCTTCTGGCGTAAAAATTAACTTTACAGAAGTAAACAAGTTTCGGTGTGACTAGCTTGTTTTGTTGTGTTGTGAGTAGGCGACGGCAAATGCCATCTATTTTAATGATTGCTGTCGCGTTTCTTAGTGTTTATATATGCGATAACATATGTTATTATCTCATAGCATTTTATCCGTTTCCCACTTTCCATCAAGTATAAAAATTTTATATTTACAAAGGAAAAGCTAATGCGATGTGGAGGGTTTTGGTGTGGCTACCCCCATCCCTGCACTCCACGATCGACGGTTCCGCTCTGGTAAGTGCAAATCAGATAGAGATGGTCGAGTTGGGAGTGGAACTCTGCGCATAGTGCTTGGTGGCCAACGCCATGGTCACTAAGATATTGAGCCTGTGATACCTAAACTAATAGACGCTATAAAGGTAAGTAATAAATGGCAATCTACATGCGTGACAAGTTAACCGCTTTATCCGCTGATCGCAGTGGTCAAGGCGTACTTAATTTGTGTATCCTGGCTGTATTGATAAATGCCACTATGTTTAAAATGTACTTTTGATTAAACGTAAAAATCGTTTCTGACGGTACTCGCGAGAATATGTACAATAGTCTTCTGAACACTTGCTCGAACTCGGGCTGAGCAGCACTTCCAGAAGCGCTTAGTCATCTCCACTGCAGATGGTGCCTGAGAAAGCGGATGACTGGCGCCCTTGCGGGGACTACCGCGGACTCAATCGGTTAACCGTACCAGGCACGTGTCTCATCCCACACATGCAGGACCTCACCGCATGCCTCACATGTAGGACTACAGTTAGCAAGATCGATGTTGTTAGTGTCTATCGCCAGATACTTGTAGACAAAAAAGAATATTCCTAAAAGACCCGACATCAGTACTTTCTGTTTGCTTAAACTTTAAAGAATGCCTTTTTGATTGTGTAAGGCCGCAACCACCTTCCAGCGGTTTATGCATGATGTTATTCGTAGTCTAAACTTCGCGTATTTATAACTCCATGATTTACCAATAGCCTGTTTACACTATAAATGGATACGTAGACATTCTGCGTTCGCTCTTTAATTGTTTGGTTTAAAACTGTGGACCAATCAGCATGATCAAGTGTGAAATCTGCAAGTCGATGGTGCAATACTTAAGCCTCAGCGTTTCTTATCATTTATCGAAGTTTTTATGATTATTATCAGGCAATAACAGACTTCACAGCTTTGAGCTCATTTAAGTACCTCCAACAATATCCCTGGTTATAATCAACTGCTATACAGCCTTCATTCCTGACTGTGCTCAGCCCATGGATAGTTTGACTGATCTACTCAGAGGAAAGGAGCGTAAGTTTGCCCTCCCGCATACAACACAGATGGTATTTACCGAGCTCGACGGCGCTACGTCCAACATAGCTCTCCTCATTCATTCTGAATCAATTGCACCTATCTCTATCAAGAAGGACGCTCTAGATATCGTGATAGGAGCTGTCTTCCTGCATCACATTGGTAAGTAATAGCAACCCCACGGCTTCCTTTTCAAACGTCTGTAACCAGAGGAATCTTGATGCAGTACGTTTGACAGAGAACTACTTGCCAGCTACTTGGCCACTCGAAGGTCGCGCTTTCAAGATCAACACTAGGGTGTCCAAATGTTTCGCAAAGGGGGTCACACCTTCTGAGGTAAAATATACCGAGCCATATCCTGTCCGACATTAAGATAATACACAAAAAGCCACGTTTGATATAAATCCTTATTGTAAGTTTCTATTGTGCATTGTGGAACTGAGATTTATACTGCAGTAATCTAGTCAGCTCAGGCACAATGGTTTTGATACGCAAGATGTCACGTAGGTGAGATCACCTTCGTCGCCGCCACACACAATTATCGCTACGATTATGTCTAGACAAACCAGCTGAGCATTTCTTTTAGAAAATGATCAAATCCCTTGGAATTTGTCTTTATCCAACTTGCGGTAAAACTCGATGAATATGGTAGTTGTTGGTGCTGACTGAGACAATTAACATTCTTACAACTCAATGAATCCCGGTTGTAGCGTCCTGAAGCATTGCCAGCGTCCACAGAGAAACGCAGTGGCTTCATCACATAATCACACTAAGATGTTTGGCACAAATAAATTGTTGCTTAATGATGCAGTGGACTGTAATGGCTTTGCCGCCCACTTTGGTGACTTCGTTACCGACCAGTGTCGCTAGTACACTTTGCTCGCCAGTTATGGCTGGAGCAACGTCAGTAATAATTCCAGTGATTTTTCCATGATATTTTAAGGTTATTGATAACAGAAGATAAGCAAATAAATATATATTGCAAGCTTTTCCTCCTTAAGCCTATGCAGGTCAAATAATTCCTTATTCACGCACATGAGATCCTTGATTACACTCAAAAAATGTGTATCCTGTAAAAGTAGGTTGCATCAGGGATTTCATCAGAGGTTATGGAAAAGGCAGATTTTACTCATTTTGCTTCTATTGGTCTTTTAGTATAATCGAGTGTTTACATTTTGCGAATCCCAGTGCTTATTGTCAGGCGAACATTGGGATGCTCTTGTTCATTTTCAGCGGAGATATAAATAAATAAATGGTATATTCCTGAGCAATTCGTGGTACAGTGCTACTATGTGGTTTAATCAATACGTACAGCAGAATCGCAAAAATAATCAATTTGTTCACGCTTTTTACAGTGGATCCAAAATGGGTATTCAAGTATTTGGTACATTTAAGGTATTAAAGAAATGAAAAAACCAGGAAAAATATCAAATGCAGATTTAAACCAATGGCCAGATAAATTGATATGGCCACACGTGGAACCGTCTCCCGCAGTTTTCTCTAAACCTTCTTTGACAAATTCAGCCTAAGTAAACTCTCTGCAGTGTACTGCTATAAGGTTGGCCACTTCCTAACTTGCCTATATCATAATTTCATTGAATTGACCCATCTTGGAAAACTTGGTTTGCTACGAGGTTATTCCAGCTCCCAGTTGCGCCAGTGTTCCGATTCGTTCATTTCTACTCAAGTTGTCTTAGCATGATTCGTCTGATTGTGCCGCTTGATTTTAAATTCAAGAAAACTGCAAAAATTCGGAACAAATCAAACCGTTACTCGTTGGGTCGTGCAATGTAAAAAATACTCTAGTTTCTCCTTTTTATGGAACCCGCACCCTTCGTCATTAACTGTCCATTGTTAGTTCCGTTCACCTTTTTAGAACGGGAAGGAGAATCCTTTAAATAAAATAGTTAACCAGTCCATCTAGTTTATTCTGCAAGTTTAGTTAAAAAAACTTTAACATAGTTGTTGTGAAAGTGCAAAAAATATTCCATGCTTTTTCAGGCATTGATTAAATACATAGGTAAAACAGTTGTATCAGAGGAAATATTATAAATTAAATTATATCCCGATACAAATAAAGAGGCAATGAAAACTATGGAACGAAAATCTTGTTCTAAAGCGGAGCTAGCCTAAGCTGTTCATAGATGGTTGGCGGCATCCGATTTCGGATTTGCCTGTCATTGTGGCCAGTCGCAGGACGCCTGCGCCTACAGAGGGACCATGAATGGCTTGCGCTGCACCACCCACAGCTCCATTCACACACCCCATATCCAGTGTAAACCCGAAGGAATAGGACCGGGAGGCATGTGGATGGGAGCCACGTTTCATCAACGGAGCCGGCCCACACTCCTTCACAGGTAAACACAAACCCGCTGTATTTGGAAATCAAGCGCACACAAGGAGGTGGTTTGACCGTAGTGCACTCCACACTGAATGCATGGAACCACTATTTGATCATAACACGGCCACAAGGACTGTGCACCCTGTCCCCTCCAGCAACAACAAACTGTCTCTTGGAGGCAGTATGGACGAGGTAGTGGGTAATAGACAGGTAGGCACCTTGTCAACATGCACATCAAGCGCAGCCACATCAGGAATATCAAGCAACAGCCAAGCACTTAAGAGAAAAATAATAAAGAAAATAAATCGAGTAATGCAAAAGGAAACGTGACAAAAATCTTAAATTAATGAGCATATAAGATATGTTGTTTACAAAAGAATCCGAGATAAGTTCTGGAGATCAAAAGTATATTTTACGGAAATGACGCAAACCAGAAAATTTTATCTAAATTAACTACAATTGGCTTAAGCGAGTTGTGCAGGTTTATAGAAAATAGTACAGGTGGACATTTATTTGAGAAAAAAAGCATTAAGGTAAACTTGAAAACCCACCACCTGAAATAAATAGACTTAGCATGCAAGCACGCTGTTAGTAAATCGAATGCAGCGTACCTACAAACGTTGCGCTGGTTCTGCCTACGTTCTCTGCAGGACCCGTCATCGCTTCGGTGGTGGTCCCGAGTGGCCTCGCTCATGGCTCACTAAGCCTGCCTGACTCAGACACTCGCGACCGCATGTGCTACAGCTCCATACGCTTGATGTCCATGGAGTACAACCCATCGGTGGTTGCCGCTTCCGCACTTGCCGCTTCCGCACTTGCCGCTTCTTCTCTGCATGTATGAGGTTTTTCTCCCGCTCATCGGCAGCTGCCTTCGTGATCAGATCGCGCCATGAACGCCGGTCAATCGCATTCGATTCCCATGATCTGCAATCAAGATTAGAACGTGTGAGGCTCACTTTAATCATGTCTTGGTAACGTAACTTTGGTTTCCCAACGTGGCGCTTCCCTATACACATATATATATATATATATATATATATATATATATAGAAGAAACACAGCCTTGTTATTTTTGATGTTGTTAAGTCCACTTTAGTCAAAGCAGTAACTTAACTTTTCCTGGTATGTTAAAAATACCCAATACTGCACTGTTGACTGTTGCCAGTATCTGATGTCATGCAGTATTGCAATCATAAATTTCCGCATTTTTAATCTATGTAACGTTCTCGGTACGAAATAATCCTGACTTGACTTTTGGACATGATGATGAGGCCGCGGACCAGTTGAAATGTTAACGTCGGCCACTTTTAGCTCGCGTGAGGAACTGTAGGCAACTCTGATCTACACTGTACACAAGCCCCTCATCTCCGCCCTCTACTCAGCCTCTGACAAATACTCACCACAGGAAACCATATACTTTAAATTTGTCACCCAGTTCCCTGCTGCCATAAGTCACGTCCCAGTTGTTGACAACTACGTCGCCGACTCCTTCTCAGGCTTCAATCACACCCTCCAGTCTTTGCCTACCGTCGATATTGTAGCCCTGGCATTGGTTGATTCTCAAGGTGAAGACGTACAACGCGTCCTGTAGTCGAATCGCTGCATGTGCAACTTGTTCCTCTCCAAACCATGGAAGGAACCATCCCCTGTGACAATTCCACTGGTTGTCATAAACCCCTCGTGCTTATCTCTTCCAGACGCACTGTCTTCGACGTACTCGACGCACTAGCACATTCCGGTATTTGTGCATCTTTGAAACTGGTCACCGAAAGTTTTGTTTGGCCACGCGTAAACAAAAATTTTCGAACCGATTCTTCCACCTACCTTTAGTGCCAGCGTTCCGAAGTACATCGTCACACCCGTAGTACGCTTCCATCATTTCAAGTTCGAGTTCAAGTGTTACCAAAACAATAGAAAAGTCCCGTGAATGTTCCACCTTCAAAAACGTCGTTGATCCAACAGGTAATCCGGTGCATAGATGTGCCAAAGGAGAGCCAAATCAGCACCCACGATCCACACGGTCAACCAAACAATGCCTATGTGCCATGCAACAGCAGTTCCCGCCGTGACGGCCACGAGAAGTATACAAACCAGCAAAATGTAACAAAGGAGAAGACAAGCTCATTGAATTTCATGAGCACTATTAAGGTCTAAGATAAAAAGAGTTCCAGTAGCGTAGATCCTAGCAGACGAGTAAGTCTTAAGGCATTAAGAGGAAGACTTTAAACTGCCCCGAACTTTAAGTTCTCCTGTGTACCTTTAGAGGTGGTAGGCCTCTTGTTTCTTTCACGCGGATTCGAAAACATTCTTACTTATCTAGGGCACCTAACCAGATGGTCAGGAGCCATTTCCGTAACAGACTGCATAGCTGTGACTGTTATTCGGTCCTTTTGTTTGGTGGGTCTCGCCATGCGACGCCCATCTACCATCATAACTGACCACGGTACGCCCTTGGAATCTGCACACTTCGGTACGTTCCGCACCTTCTAAGGCGGACGCCGCATTTATATCACAGCATATCATACCGCAGCCAAGTAAGTAATTACGTACCTCCTCTGAATCTAGCTGGAGCAAACACGTTTCGCTTGTCTTCTTAGGCATTCGCAGCATATCAAAGCTGAGTTGCATTGTGTACCGGCAGAGGTGGTTTACGACACAACTCTAAATTTGTCAGGAGAATTCGGTTCGATTTCTGCATAACCCGTTGTCTTCGCCCAACTTTGGGTCATTCCTAGCTCAACACATGCGTTCATTACACCCGACTACGCCATGTGAACCAACCAGAGATGTGGAAATGCACAACAAATTCTCTATCTGCACTCACACGAATGCAGTGCGACGCCATCTGTAGTGTATTAACATAGGTTTTTTCTGAGTTTCGCGACGGACTCCTAAGCATTTCACTTTAGACCAGGATGGTCGCGGAACAACGGTGTCCATCAACCGCCACAAATTGAGGTTCTTTGATGAAGCACTTTCTATCCTGCTTGATGTTTTCACACAGGCACCTGCACTTGCGCTGACTTAATGGTCACTAGATACCCCGAAACTCTTCGTTTCCTTTGAACCCCCGACTACCCGCCTGAACACCAGGCAACAGATCTTTGAGTTAGACAGGTCAAACATCCTTCCGTTATCAGATTTTGTTAATTTCGGTTATTTCCACTATTACGCATGTTGTTCTTTTAATAGCAGTTTTGTTTTGCACCCACAGAAGCTATGAAAATTTGACAGCAAACACTCCAAAACATCTTGAAAACCCACAAAGCGTATTGCATGTATCACGTATACCATTTCTCTCCCTGGCGTTAAGCTACTTCCACCGATCCTTGTAAATCCAGGCTGGGCTCTATCTTCCAAAAACGCAACCACTCGAATATGCAGGATAACCCTTGAGTGGCAAAAAAACCGGGCAAAGGCCTCCTTATTCCAGCGAAAACCAGTCGCACTCGACTGCGGACGGCTAGGGCTGCATGGGTCCTTAAACGCCTGGCTAGGCGGTGCAGACAAGGACGCGCTGATTCCTTTGTGGGTCGAACACCGTGGAGTGGAATGCGGTAGGAAGAGAGACACCTTCCATGCTCACTGTCTAGTCTTCTGTGGGCGAAATGTTATGTAGGCCATTAGTCCGGTCTAACCAATTAGTTTGCATTCCTACGGGCAGACCCCGACGGCCCAACAATGATGTGCCGTCTAAGGAGTTTACATAGTAACGAGGCGACCCTCTATGTATTGAGCAAATTTGCGGAAGCACACCTACACATCGAATTCCAACTTCAGCCAGTAACGACGTTCCTAAGATAACCGTAGATTCCGATTCCACACTTTCCCCAAGAAAATATACGTGGCGTCTAGTGGGTCTCTTTCATATTGCCGCATTACGGTTTTTCCTTCACCCCTGGGACTCTAATCTACTGATCAAACTTCGGCCGGTCTACATGTGTACATCAAAAACGGATGCAAGTTGTTTCCTATTGTAACCTTCATAGGTATTGCTTATCTCAACAAATGTGTCTGTCATCACTTAATATTAAGCTAAGTCTGAACTAAATGGCGACATGTTACGTAACTGCAGTTTCCGCCCTTCAAAGAGGTTCAAGAAGTCGCAGGATAACACGGCAACTTTTCCTAACGGAGACGTAGTAGCAAACCACCCTAGTAGGTGTCATCTGCAGTCAGTTTATACGGTGTAGTGTGGATTGGCCAATCAAATTGGAAAACCGACGCAGTGCGACCATGGATAGGTCTCAGTAAGCGCAAAGCTAGAATTGGTTTCTAGGTTAGGACATTAACTGACGCAATTGTGGGACAAGAGGTCCAGTTTAGCATACAAGGGAAACGGATTAAGTAATGCAGATCGCTTTAAGGTAACCAATTCACCTGGTAATATATCGGATCAACTACTACACAGATTCAGTAATCGCAATGTGTTTGTCGTCAGCATCATCACTTGCATCAATAGTATACTCGTTATCCAGATCAGGCGTGAGCCGTTTGATTTTGATGACACTCGACTCGGGTTTGTGGGAGGGTGCAACTTGTCTGCTCAGGGGCTGTCAACTTCCCAAGCAATGCCAGCTCTGTCGACACTACGTTGCTTCACACAACTGGGTGGTTGCAGCTTTTGCGTGGCAACTTTCATCGACTTGCTTTTTAAAGTAAAATGAGGAATCTTGGGAGCCATAAATGTAGTATTCCCTTCCGCTGCAACCACTTTAGCAAAGTAAAGCTAAGAAACTGGCACTCGCAAGGTTTTCGGGCAGTAAACGTATGAATAACGTCCTCAGAATTTCCTTGGAATTTCATTTCCTTAGTTTTGGATAACATAAAACTCAAGTGAAATTAAGGTAGCCGTGGTAACCCCGTGTGAGTGGGTATTGCACCAAAGGGGAGGCCGTTCAGTAACTAGCAGTAGACGACATTTACAGTTCTATATAAAACTGCAGAGGGTCGGCATTATTTGAGTAACAGGTTACACACTGGTGAATGATTCAGTCCCTAATCAAGTGTGATTACCGTGCAAGTCGGCACGCGGCAATGTCATTTGTACGTGCAATACTTGTTACTGGTAATGCAACGATCGTCTCGTGTGTTCGAAACAAAGTAGTACGCATTCACTGTTCTTAACGAAATAACTCGTCGCAGTACGTCAGTAGCTGTCTGCCTTTTTCACCTTCTGGTTCTTCCGCAACTTCATCAGGTTAGGCAACATAGCTTCAGCTCAAGGCCACTCTATGTTCTATACTCTAGCGACAGGAGCAACAATCAATTCCTCATCTGACGGCATGTGCGTATCTTATATGCTAAGCCGTGACAGCATTGCATTTATCGTTACATAAATAAATAATTTATTGCTCGACGGTGCGAGAGACCTATACTGCATCGGGACAGATCGATGCTGACATGAATGAGTTCCTTGAGACTGTTCACGCATGCAAGCGCAGTATCCAACTGACGAAGACTGAACTTCGGAGGAATATGTGAGCCGATGGTGTGCATCATTTCACACGTCACTTAAGCTGCGTAGCCAACTTGCGTCACACGTGGTGGTCTAGTTACACCGTTCAAATTTGTTCACTCCTGACCACGGTGAGTGGCCGCTATGAAGCCTAAGGTCATGCGCTCAAGTCATGTTGCTGGTGACCATTCAGGCATACATGTGGCCACCGGCCCTGTTCGTTTTCAGATCACGGATTTCAGGCACACAGACATCAGATGAAAATCGGTCGATTCCCAGAGGGGGTGTTCGCAAATTTGCTTGGAACTTTTAGCCAACCACATGGCATGTGAGCATCGATTGGTTTCGACCAAGTGAGTAGTTACCCTCTTTCCCTGTCAGTTGGTTGTATCTTCAGTTGTTCAGGAGAAACTTTTCAGGCAGTGTCAAAGCTCAGTACTTACTACTAAGCAGGAGTTATAACACGCTACTTGGTTCCTGCTCCAATAGAACGGTGGATCAGGTATCTACCGGCCCCGTCATAGTGCACTCCACTGTTGTTGACCCACAGTGATCCAACAGGCAGGTAAATTCACACAGCATAAGTTCGATTAGTGTCTGGCCGGTTTGAACAACCTGCCACACCGATATCAGCATCCCGTCAACTCTGATCAGATAGCCATTGGTTCTGGTGATGTACACTGGCTTAGGCATCAAAAAGTTTGAGTATTAATTGTAACCCCTCCTAAGTAGGTTGACAATATCTCGGTGCATCTAATGATCTGTGCCTGACGTGTTTGTCATTACCGCAGGATCTCACATTAGAGCCTTATCTACCGACATGTTCTTCGGTGGCAGTGACATCAACCTCATGTAATCTGCTAGCGTCGTGCACATTTTGCCAATGGTCTGGCCTACGCACACGTGTTCACAGTTATTACTGCTATGTTTGTGAACGCCATTAATCGTTTACCTAAGGGAAGCGCGGTTTTCAAAAACACCAGTGTCGAACGGATTCTAAACTTTATTCCTTGGTTAGTATCTTCTGAAATGTAAACGAAATGCTTTCTACCTAAGATATTTTTACGGTCCCAATCTATTCCTTGGTGTTTTTAATGTGCTTTTGGAACATTATGAAACGAGTCGTTCACTAACGGATTCGGGTGTCCATTGTTCAGCAAATACATCATTGTCTACTTCCAAGCTGCGCTCCCATCTTTTTCATCTAGTCAAAAGGCCTTGGCGCTGTGAAACATGGGTAAAGCGATTTCCTCACACTCATATTTTGAGTGACCTGAACTGTAAGGTACTGCCGCATCTGTGTACGCCGGTGGAGCGAATATCGGTTTGTAAGCCAACCAATCCTTCGAACAGAGTAGTCAATGAATGAAAATGCCCTTGCGGGTGCACCCAAAGTAGTCCCCATTTTCCATTTTCATATTCTCAAAAGTGTCACCCACTTAGGACTAACAAATTTTCCGTCATGTACTTGAATTTGCCAGTACCATGCACTAACTAGTAGACACTGACGATTTCATGGTTAAGAACCCATTCCTGAGGGTTTAGTTCCGATTGAAACATGATATGGCGCAACGCCTTTCTCTCTTCCTGGGTTACTCTCTTCAGTCAAACAGCGTTTTACCGTCTCCAGTGCATCGCTTTTTGGCACATTGGTGA
>CALYDF020004501.1:0-17398 GCA_944474145.2 Dicrocoelium dendriticum
AATGACCGGTAGTATTGATACAGCGGATGAAGAGATACTGACAAGCAGAGTCAACAAAGTGTCAACAGGAAGTTCACTTGTTTACCAGACTCACTGGCATATATCGGTTTCGTTGGTTCCAGCTTGGTGGTGATTGGCTGGACAGTTGTATGGTCTGATTGGATGACAGCACTCCGTGTTTGTTGGGTCCTGTATACGACGCCTTCCTCTTCTTTTGACACGTCTGCCTGTAGTTGCCAACCGTTGGGTATACATGAACCGATCGGTTGGTCGACGGTTGCGTGCCGGGCGTCTGTGAACCGCATCCAAATCTGATATCAACGCTTGGCTTTCGTTTTCCACTCGATCCGCATTTGCATTTGTCGGTTTCGGCAATGAGAACTCCTCCAGTAATAACTGAAAATCAAACTGGGAATTGTGACGAGATAAATACTGATTGTTATCAGAGCGGTGTCTGAGCTGGTTCATATGCCTGTGCCATGTCTGACCGTTGACCTCTACTAGGTACGTGACTCGACCAATCCGTCTGGTAATTACACCTGGCGTCCATCTGTTTTGCGACGGCCGGAAGTCTCTTGTCCATACCAAGTCACCTGGTTTTAATGTTCTCGCTATTACGTGCTGTTTGGGTTGCGCAGATTCTGTTGTTTCCGGCTTGGCTAATCCTCTCACCTCCGGAACGATTATGTCCCAAATTGACCTGATCTGACGGTTAAACAACATTTCCGACGGTGACCTTCCGTTACAAGAGGGGTGTGGTGTGATTCGATACATCATTAGGAATGTGTGTATGCAATCATCCCTGGGGCCGTCGCCTCGCCCTTTGATAAGTGCACGTTTGAACGTGTCGACGAATCGCTCAACCTGACCGTTCGATTGCGGGTGAAAGGGTGGTGTGCGTATGTGAGTCACCCCGTTAGAACGACAAAATGTTGCGAATTCTTCGCTAGTAAATTGTGGGCCATTATCGCTGACTAATGTCTCCGGCATTCCGAATCGGCTGAATATTTGATGCAACTGTCTAATGGTTGCGACTGCAGTGGTCGTCGGCATTGTTACAACCTCTGGCCATTTACTATGAGCGTCAATCACGATGAGATAAGATTTACCCTCTACTGGGCCGGCGAAATCTACATGTACTCTTGACCACGGCGTGGTCGCTGTTGGCCATGGGACAGGGGCCAATTTGTTTGGTGATTTTTGCGCCCACGCACAGTTTTCACACTGCGTACACAGGTGTGAGATATCATCATCCATCCCTGGCCAATACACGTAACTTCTAGCTAATGCTTTGGTGCGGGTGATTCCTTGATGGCCTTTGTGAAGTTGGGTGAGAATGGGCCGTTGTAAAGCTGAGGGAACAACTACACGTTCAGCGAAAAGCAAGCATGAGTCAACGATTGATAAGCTGTTTTGGCACCGGTGATAGGGGATGAGTTCTGCATCTGATACCCTCGATGGCCAACCTTCTTTCACGTGCTTCATCACCTTACGTAGTACGGCATCCTGCGATGTGTGCTGCTGGATGGATTTTAGCGAGACTGGTAGGGATTTCGCGGTGTCGAGAATAACCCGATTGATCTCCTGATCCACTTTAACACTAGCAATCACTGTCTCGTTGTTGTCTGCTGGATGGTCCGCAATTAACCGAGACAACACATCGGCTTGCCCAAAATCTGTGGTCGATTGGTAATGGATGCTAAAATCGTACGCCAGTAAGGATAGAGCCCATCTCTGTAGACGGCTGGCTGTAGTTGCCGGGATGCCTTTATGTGAACCAAATATGGTCAGCAACGGTTTGTGATCCGTCAGTAACTTGAAACGTCTACCATATAGCATTTTGTGAAATTTATTGACAGCAAATATGATAGCCAGGCCTTCCTTTTCAACCTGGGAATAATTTTTCTCTGCTGGTGTTAACGACCGTGCCACGTGGATAACTGCTTTCTCAGAACCGTCTGGGAAAGTGTGGGACAACACAGCTCCGATGCCATAGTTGCTTGCATCGGCAGCTACCACGATTGGAAGTTTGGGATCGTAATGCGTGAGAAGGAGATCGGAAGTCAGCATATCCTTAATCCGATCTACCGCTGCTTGACACTCTGCTGACCAAGTAAACTTGACCTCTTTCATGAGTAATGCGTTTAGAGGTGCTCGCAGTTGATGCATTTCCGGGAGAAAATTAGAATAGTGGCTAACCATGCCAAGAAAAGAGCGTAGCGTACTGACGTCTGTTGGTGCTGGCATGTTAACAATAGCTGAAATATTGGCTGGGTCGGGACGACGTCCATTCTGATCAATAATGAACCCAAGATATTTAAGTTGTGGCAAAAGTAAGCTGCATTTGTCTGGTCGCAAGCGCAATCCGTACTCTTTTATACGATCCAAAACTTGGTCGAGCCTCACTGCTAGCTCTTCTGGACTTGTTCCGACCACTAAGATATCATCTAAGTAAGCTGCAACACCGTCAATGCCCGTGAGCATGGTATCCATAAGCTGCTGGAAAATAGCTGGTGCTGTTTTAACCCCGAATGGCAATCGGTTAAACTGAAACAATCCACGGTGTGTGTTAATTGTCAACAATTCCTTTGACTCATCGTCAATGGCGATTTGTAGATATGCATCAGCTAGGTCAAGTTTGGCAAACAGTCTACCGCCTGAAAGTTTGGCAAAAATGTCTTCTGGGACTGGTAGTGGATAACTGTGTGTCTGAAGGGCGTCATTGAGACCTGTTGAAAAATCTGCACATACACGAATTGAGCCATTGGCCTTTCGTACAACTACGATTGGAGCAGCCCAGTCCGAGTAATCGACTGGTTGTATGACATCTGCTAGCTGTAGGCGATCCAGCTCTAGCTCTACACTGGTTAATGCAGAATAAGGTACCGGACGTTTAGGACGAAAAATGGGTTTAGCATCTGCTCTCAGCTGCAATTGAGCCTTCATTTTGCTACAAAGACCAAGTCCTTCCTGGAAAACTAGTGCATATCGCTGAAATAACCGTTGTGAAATGGACTGCTGTAGCCCTGCATCGATTATTACAGGAGGAATGCTGATGCCCAGTGTCAGTTTGCAGACTTTATCAAACGGAATACTCCAAAGATTGAAATTATCTAACCAGTCAATGCCGAGAATATTCAATTCTGGTTGGTTAGTGAGGTAGCATATAGACTCAAATTTTTGACCATTATAAGATACCAAGCAACGTAACTCACCAACCAAACCGAGAGTTGTTCCGGATGCACTGAGGGCTGTCTGTTGAGTGGGCATAACTGGAGAACGTCCTATGGATTCCCAAATCGTTTGCGAAATAATCGTGATGTCCGATCCTGTGTCTACCTGGAGAGTCGCGGGATACCCGTTTACACTCACTGTTAGATAGCGTCTTCGCGATGTCGCGTTGACTTGATAGCTAGCAACAATGCTGCGACTAGCCTTCTGCGGTGGTTTCGGAAACCGTTTGTTGGAATTGTCAGCTTTAGTTGAGTTGCGTGGCTTGCAGAAACCATCTTTGTGACCAAAGCGTTGACACTGATTGCACCGATGTCTGCGAAAAGTGCACTGTGAGGCGTAGTGCCATGCGCCACAGTTCCAACATGCTGTTGGTGGTTTTTTGGACTCCTGTTTGTGTGCTCTGACCGGTCTGACATCTGCCATGTTGATCTGCTGCTGTTCCACCATACGGGAATCATGCTTCAAATTGATCAGGCGCTGACATTCCTCAGCCATTTTCTGCAACGTTATGTCTGGGTCTTGCTCCAGCCTGGTGAGAAGACGTGTGCGGATGTCCGCGTCTGACGGAGATTGTAGACCACAAATAAACATGAGACACTTGAATTGTGTCTCGGTCATGGATGCAAGTTTAAAACGCTCACACTCGCGGTTAACGATACCTGCGTAGGTAATGTAGTCGTCCATGGAGTGCTTGACGAGTTTTAAGCAATGATAACGTGTGCTGAAGAGCGAGGAACGTTCGCCAAAAATCTGTGTGAGGCACTGAACCGTGTCATCAAAAGAAAATTCGCGTGGGTGTTTGGGCAAAATATAGTTTACGAAACGATCATGCTCCGTGATCCCCAACTTACGAAGCAGTGTTCGTGATCGCCATGAATCCTCCTTTCCACCGAACTCAACACGAAAAATGTCCTCATAGCGCTTGAACCAGGACTCAAAAGTAACACCCGATGCAACGTCATGCTGGAAAATCTGAATTGTAGAAACAATTGATTCAATGTTGGTCTGTTCATCCTGCGGTGCCTTGTCCTTGGAAACCAGGGAGAGGTTACGCGTTAGAGTATCGAGTAAACGGAGCTGAGCGGCCTCGAACTGCGACTGTTGTTGTTGAAGAATTGCACGGAGATCGTCTGCTGAAATTGCCATTTTAATTACCAGTTCCGTCGCCAGTTGATATAACCCGAACTGTTCTAGTAGGTGGATAGAATACTAGATCGTGGAAATGACCGGTAGTATTGATACAGCGGATGAAGAGATACTGACAAGCAGAGTCAACAAAGTGTCAACAGGAAGTTCACGTGTTTACCAGACTCACTGGCATATATCGGTTTCGTTGGTTCCAGCTTGGTGGTGATTGGCTGGACAGTTGTATGGTCTGATTGGATGACAGCACTCCGTGTTTGTTGGGTCCTGTATACGACATACGTCATGTCTCAGGTGCTCTCAATCCCGTCGCGGATGCGCTTTTACGCATTCAGCAGATCAGCTTATCGCCTGGCACCAACGTTGATCTAGCCGCTATGGCTGCTGCCCAACAAGCTGATCCCGACATCGACAAGCTACGACGCAACACCTCGTTAAAACTACGTGAAGTCCCACTAGCTTCATCAGAGGGGACCATTATTTGTGACGTCTCAAAACTTCTCCCCGACCCGTAGTTCCTACCTCGATGCGTCGACTAGTTTTCAATGCTTTACACAACCTGTCTCATCCCGGCATACGTGCTTCGCAGAAGCTCGTAACGGAACGCTTCATATGACCCAACGTCAATCGCGATGTCAGCCCTTGGGCACGCGCTTGCTTAGAGTGTCAGCGCGCCAAGGTATACAGACACACCAAAAGCCCACTTGGCGTCTTTCCCGCTCCTGACGCTCGTTTTGCACACGTCCACGTCGACCTGGTCGGACCTTTGCCTCCATGCAAAGGCTACGTGTACCTACTCACCTGTGTCGATCGATTCACTCGTCGGCCAGAGGCGATTCCGTTAGTCAACTGCTCATCTGAGACAGTTGCGCAAGCTTTCTTAGAACGCTGGGTAGTTCGATTCGGTTGCCCAAGCGTAGTCATCACCGACAGAGGATCACACTTTGACGGATCCTTCAGCAAACTGCTCGACGTTCTTGGTTGCCAAAATAATCGAGCCACCGCATACCATCCTGCAGCTAGTGGGATGGTAGAAAGGTTCCACCGGCAACTCAAAGCCTCACTCTGTGCCCAATCTAGCACATCCTGGCACGAAGCACTTCCGCTCGTTCTCTTAGGCATAAGAAACACGATTAAAGCGGATTTGCATGCCACTCCATCGTCGCTAGTCTTTGGATGCACACAACGCTTACCTGGTGAACTCGTATCACCAAAAGCGCCAACAACTTTCGACTATGGCGACTACGCAGCTCGCCTATCTCATCACATGCGACAACTTCAGCCTGTGCAACCCAGAGCACAGAGCTTGCGTACGAACGTGGACGAACGCTTAACTACTTGCACGCGCGTGTTCGTTCGTACTGACAGCGTACGCCGACCACTTCAACCTCCTTATTCTGGTCCGTACCGTGTTGTACGCAGAAGCGACAAGACGTTTACCATTGACTACAATGGTAAGGCTGAAACGATCAACGTCGATCGACTCAAGCCAGAATTCGTCGACAAGTCTGACTCGCCGGTGCAACTAGCACCTTCACAGCCCGTGCCATCACAGCCGGCACCGCAAACGCAGACGAGTCAGCCCGCTCCAGCAGAACCGACAACCACAACCGACAGCACTCCTACCCGCCCTACTCTCAGTCGACGCGGTAGGAAACTCAAGCCTCCAGTTCGCTTTTCAGACTTTGTTAGCACTTATTATTTTACGTAGAACGTGCCTTTAAAATTTTCTGCTCTTACGAAGCGTTTTTGAAAATCCACAAAAAAAGATCAAAACCTTTTGAAACTGCCAAAAAAGAGCAAAACCTTTTGAAAACCCAAAAACAGCTTTGCACGTTTTTCGCTTTACACTCTTTTGTGTGTGGCTATGCATTTATGATGCTTTTTCATTTTGCTTTCCATATACACCGTCGGTTAGTTGCACCTCGGTTTCACTTTCCGCTGGATCCCCGCACGTCAACTGCAAGTAGAACGGACTTCCTGTTCAACCGCCTACGTGAACTTTATTAACTGTCCCCCCACAAACAGTTTTTTAACCGTTTCGACACCGTTGGGGGGAACGGGTGGGAGCCTGCTAGGGTCCGATTGCATGGTTCTCCCCCAGAAGCTGCATCGGGTTTCACAACCTGGTCTCGCAGAAGGCTGGCCCGCGACGGACAGTCCTCAAGTGATCGAAGGACTGCTTACACAGTCCCTTCTGGGAGAGGGCTATGTAGCAGTCTGGAGCTTCCCCGGTTTGCCTGTGTAAAATTCTAACCAAAATTCTATAATTGTACACCTAGGCAACCGGTGTGGTTTGTTGCACTGCTTGCTGAGTTCGAATGCTTTACTTGCTCATCGCCATTTTTGCTTGGAGCTCGTTTCGGTTGCAACGCGCAACTGCTCTGTGTGCTGTGCTTGATCCGTTCCCCTAGCTAGAGCGTCCACGGTGTCGTTCTTTTATAGCTAGATAACAGGGAATCTTTTACTGTACCAATAAAAGTTTCCTTGCAACTCGATCTGTCTTCTGGAATCGCTCTCTGGGCTCCCGGTACAGGCGACCCTCTAAACATTTTGTGAATTTTCTCACATTAGTCATTTTATAATCACTGGAAGACCACCCTGGCTCATTAGTGTCAGTGATGCAACCATATTGACGTATAAAATAGCCTCAAAGAGTCGAAACTGGTAATATTTCTGTAGGAAATGCTTGCGTTATCCTAGTTCAGACGGGGCAAATAAGTTTTATGTTCCCTTGTCTTATACATATGGACTCAGCTCATGCGGCTTTGGTATAATTTTGGCATCCACATCGGAGCATTAAAACGTTGAACTCCACATTCATAGTGGATTCTGCGGCCCTGTATACTCTGAAAATCGCACATGGTCGCATTCCGGCTGTGGGCTAGCCACACCATATCCTGTGCTGTTCTACCTATATAATAATTCTTACAGCCTACCTAGTATGTCCTCAAAACCTTTTCGTCTGTTTTTCCAACTTTTACTACGTTTACTGAGAAAGTATGCTTTTCGGCCCACTGCGTCATACTTCGCTACTACAGCGAATTGCACGTTATCTTAGGCATTCCCAGTTACTACTCCATATTCGGAACTTACTACGCCTAGCCGTTTTTTGTATTATTTCTTTCTTTTCTCTGTATCTGCTTCCAAAGCAGAACGTGAATTTAGCGGAGGCTCGAAAATGGCGCTATCCGCAGCCGACCGCTAAAAATGCAAATATCTCCATAACCACTGCACCTAGCTTAATTATTTTACCTTTGTCGTAACCAGCGCCTAGGGTTTGTCCTAGACCGCCCATTGTTGTCCCGTTTTAGTTAACATTTCGGCTCCAAAACGGCGTTGATTCCGCTTGTTTGGAGATTTACACTTTGAAATTCGCGCCAGGTTTGCGGTTCTGGTATGCTGTTTCTGGGCTATATTTTGGCTCCATTTTCCAATATTAGTGTATTTTCTAGTTAAGTGGGCCGGCCTTTCAGTCGCACTTTTCTAAGAAAGGCTAAATTGTTAGCCACTACTGTTATTTCCCTTGTTTCCACCCTCCACTTTTACGATCTAATTTTGGCTTGCTTATTCCTTTCCATGAGCCCGCTACTAATGGATGCTCGAAATGCGGTGATGTGACCAAAGAAAATGGATCAAATTTCCTCTCGTGGTGCATTTTCCATCGGAAATGACACAATCCACCGGCTTAATAGATTGATAGTATACTAATGGAATCAGGCACCTCAAGGTTTGACAGCGGTAGCCGGTGAAAAACGCAGAATACGTACACAAGCTACGGAGACCCAAACTACTGTTTTCAAAAATGTCGAGGCCTACGAAACGTTTGTATTTATCCCTGCTTTAATGTTCGGAAAGATAAACACGATCAAAAGCAGTTGTTAACGATATTTCTTCTCCATGCATGAGCATGGATGTTATGCACAATTTGATCTGATCCCACACAGGAACAGCACCTAGCGCTTGTCTAGAAATATACCTATATTTATATTTATATATTTATATTTATATTTACATGACCATCCAACATAAAAACTACATGAGTATGTTAATCCTGACTGCACGAGGCATCCGTCACGCACAGCACTTTAATCGCGTATCGCTGGTGCCACGTCGTGGCAACCGTTGGACTGCAAGAAATGTTTGCAGTAAAAAAATAAGCTGCAGCAATTTTACGACATAAAATACGACTATCTTAAGTCTTTTATAAAAAACGGTTGATATCTCTGCAATTGAGGTTCTTTACTACTTTAAGTGAAGTCTAATGAACTAGGTCGTCTTTGCCTGTTATTTCGAACTGCAAAATTGGCGGCTAACTTCATAGTTCATAGGGTTCATAGAGTTGTAGAGGACAGAAGGGAAGACCCGTGTCAGCTCCATCACCTCCCGTTCATTGGCTGGATGATGTGTCGACGCTGAACTGTGTTCCCCAAGGGATTGTTGCAGCTGCAGCTAAAAAGCGGAATCCAGGCAGGCTCAGCATGTACTTGTCTAATGGTTCTTTAAAACATTCCTCTGCCTGGGCACTTACCACACATTCAGGAAGACTGTTCCACTCATTCACACCCCCGTGTGGATAACGCGATATCAGACCGGATATGGTTCCGCCGAGTTTTAAAAGTTTCAAGCTGTGGCCCCGTGTTGAACAATCTGTGTTGAGCTGGAAGAACTGCAGCACCTTTGCCGAATCGCCACTTAAAATGCGTCTAGTATAAATCAGATCCCCACGGCGACGGCGGTAGTCCAGAGTAAATAAGTTCATACATTACAGACGAAGGGGATAAGGTAAAACACGTAGCATAGACCCAGACTTGGATCCGCGCCTCTGAACCTTCTCAATCAACTCACATTCAAAGTTCGTGAGTGGGTGTATGGCAGGTAGGCCGTATTCCAACATTCGACGAACGTGGGAGGAAAACAGGAGCCTGAAGTTCGGCGGAGTCAATTTGTAAAACGACCTTCGTATGGCACGGCGCATCCTGGTGACAGATGCTACCTTTCGCAACGTGTCCTGGGTTGTTCTTAGGTCTAGATAAATAAGTACACCCAAATCCTTCTCACCAACCACGTTCTTCAACCGAAAACCACCGAAGTGGCAAGCACCGAAAGGCTTCTGATCACCAATCGGGAGAACACAGCACTTATCAGGATTGATAGGCATTTGCCACTTGATCGACCAATCGTGCAGCAGACCGAGCGTCAGCTGCAACCTGTCAGCATCTTCAAGCCTTCCAACCAAGGTTTAAGAACATCAGCATAGATCAAGCAGTCGGTTTGGAGCACCTCCTGGAGATCGTTGCTTAAGGTTTGGACTAGTTCGGGACCAAGTACGGAGCCTTGTGGAACACCAGTGGTCATAAGAGCAGTACCGAAGTCAAATTTGTTAACCCTCAGCTTCATACTACGGTTATCTAGGAAATCCGCGATCGGGGCGAGCAATTTATCAGCAATGCCAATCTGCCGAATTTGGCTAAGAAGTCGCTTGTGTGGAACCCTATCAAAGGCTTTGCTAAAATCCACAAAACTACAACAATGAGATGACCAGCATCCACTGACTGCGTCCATTTTTCTTGGGCAACAAGCAGATTGGTAATGCAAGGGCGTGTCCTCCGAAATCCGTGCTGAGCGGGAGAGCTGACGTCCAATTTCTCAAGGTGAAGATGCAAGGCCTGTTAGAAAATCTTTTCCACGGTTTTACCGAGGATCGATGACAGGCAAAGCGGTCGGTAGCTCACTGGATCTTGGCGATTCCCACCTTTGTACGTGGGTTTCACATTTGCTTTCCGTTTATTTGGGAGACGACCTGCTTCAAGTGAGCTACGAAATACTTGAAAAATTGGTGCAGCAATGAACTCCGCCACCTATTTGGGGAACAAGAGATGTAAGCCATCGGGACCCGGTGAATAATTCGAGTTAAAGTTAAGAAGCAGTTCCAATACTCTGTCAGTTGTAAGTTCAACATACTCTAATGGAGAGGGGTGACAGGAAGTGTTCTCAACAACTAATGGCGCCTCCGTTGTATACACAGAAGAATATTGCGAAGCTAGTAGACAAACATTTGCCGTGTCATCATGAAGCACGGTGTCCTCTTTGTTTGAATACATTACGGGTATACCTTTGCCAGCTTTGGTGCTATTTAAAGTATGCGAAAAGCTTTTTCGGATTAACCACAGATTGCTCGGCTAGATGCTGCTCAAATAATTCTCGCTTCTCGCGCTTTCTCAGGGTACCTAAATTTTTACCCTTTTTGTAATGCGCGTAATCTTTTGCCGTCTGAGTGAACTTAAACCGGCCCCAGTGTTTCCACCTTCTAATCATGAGCGATTTGATTTCCCGATTTATCCATGGGCGCCCTTTGGAGAAAAATTGTTTTGTGACCCTTAGAACAACCCGATCAATGATAAACATAATCATGGAGCACAAAAGGTCCCAAGCAGCATCGAGATCCAACTGATGAGGGATGTTCCAGTCCATGAGGCTGGCAGCCAATTTAAGCGGAGGGGGTCAGCTCGCCAGGAGTTTCGGCGGTGCGCTCCTTCGACATTTATGGCCAAATGCCGTGTCCACAAAAAGGAGCCTACACAGTGTTCACGTTTGCCGAGGCTGAAGAATAGCTAGAGCGGAAACATCTGATGAGCTATGCGTGAGCACGAGGGCAAGGATGTGTGGCACATGGCCTGGAAAAACGGGTGGGGGATAAAACGTGTTGCGATAGATTACATTCGAGGACACTTTCTAATAAACGTGGATCAAAGAACCTGGAGATAAATCACAATGAAGTGCATCCCAGTCTACTGCCGGAGCATTGAAGTCACCCACAATAAAGCAATCTTTGCCTCCCCCGTGTACGCTCATAGAGTCTAGCAGCTAAGACCCTGACCCCAAGGGGGTCTGTAGATGACGCCGACTATGAGCGGTCGGAACCCATCGTGAACCCTACTTCAAAGAATTTCCGATCCACCATCGAGATCACACATGGCTTCCACTGTGTGAGCTTTACGGTCTGACTTCCAGTAAAGTGCAACACCGCCCCCGGATCTCCATCCTAGGCGATCGGCACGGGATAATTGATACCATGGAATAAATACTGCCGTGTCCGAAATATCCGAGGATAGCCAAGTCTCCGTCAAAGTCATCAGATCGGGTTCTTGCTCCGAGGAGCACCTTTCTTGGACATTCGTTTCATAGCTTTGATGAATTCTATTCGCCGTTTACTTCGTTGATGCATCGCAAGGTCAATTTTTTGCTGTCATAGCAAAAGAAGCAAGTATCATACCGTGAGGTATGATAGCATCGTTTATAAATTCCTGCACTGTAAGCGCCTCAAAACAAGGAGCAAAGGGATACGGCGCGCCTAGTATGTGGTTTATAATGTTATTGACCATTTAAACCAGTGCTCGAGACAACGATTGCAGTGCTCGTGTCAGTGTTGCTAGGGATGGCCGTAAGCTAAAGGTGCTAACGTTCCAGCTCTCCCGCAACCATTCATGCAACCGCTTTCTCTTCGAAAGGCACCCTCTAAACCGGCGACTTACGGAGGTACGCAATCAATCTGCTGAATTATTTCCATACAACACCCCTACGGGTGACATAAAGCAACACATCGAGCATGCATTCGGGAAACACGACACCGGCAACGACGTCCGTAATGTACGCCGCAGGGTGCGCTCGCCTTGCCATGTAGATAAAATGTCACGTTATTATTGCTAGTCAGTTTGCGGCAGACCCTTCAGAGCATGGAACAGGATGGTTTCGTGCAAACCATTTCTGAAAAGGCTTACTTACTCGTGTGCTTTGCTCGTAATCAGCAAGTTCAAATGTTTCGGCGAGTTCCACTCGTTGTGTGCGTGGATGCGACGCATGGTACAAAACGCTTTGGGTACGTATGACATTCGTCGTTAAATTTCGCTAGTTTCAAGTTGTAACCGTTCTTGGTAACAGAAGGCATGGGTTAAGGTCGACCAGCTTTTATGGGTTTGTGCGTAAGGAAACGTTCAAATCGTTAGTGAAATTATTTGGTTTATTTCGTGATGCCATGGGCTATGACTTCTCCGTACAAACTTTCGTTATGGATAAAATGGCTGCTCAAATGCGCGCAGCACAAGCAGTATTCCAGGTGACATTCTGCTGTGCTACTTTCATATCCGCGAGGCCGTTCGAAAGCACGTGAGTTAAGCGAATTGTTTTATTCCGTTCTGTAGACTAATAGCTTCCGCACACGTTATTTATTTCACCGGATGGCTACAGTTGATACAGAGCCCGAGTATGTTACTTTTCCAACATTCACGCTATTCTAGGTTCCAGCAGCATCTTAGCCTACTTCAGAAGACGGATCCTCAGTTTTTACGGTATCTAACATCCCGCTGGATGTTCACCAAGCGGTCGTGGGCGAACTGCGCTCAAACGGGATTGGTGTATTTGGGAACACAACGAACAACTGCGTCGAGAATGTCAATATTAGATTGAAGAAAATAACCCATGCTTCCAACCGCATTGCTGTTGCTGTGAGTAAAGTGTGGACGCTGCCTGAGGTTCTACTGGAAGAATTTCAGATGCGGTGTACATACTTCTGTGACAGACACCAGGTGTTTAATGATGAGGGTTACGCCTATGTGCAGGTGCTGATGGGCCGTCTGACAACGTACGCTAGCCCCCTGGTTATGCGTCATCTGGCAACACCGAAGTTCGGTGCAGTGTACTCAGACATTGGAGCGGGACTGGTATGCTTCTTGTATGTTTCTACTTCCACAGTTTGTTGTTCAAGATCAATCCCATCGATATGACAGAGACTGCGTGAATGGCTCGTGCACTTGCGCATTTTACGGACACATGTGGCTACCGTGCCGCCATTTACTTATGTTATATAAGGAAAAGCAACATCTGGAGGGGAAAAAGAAAATTTTTATCCTCTTTTTAGAAAAGTTACCCATCAGTAGTCCATGGTTAGCGAATTACAACATGCCGGAGGATTCCTTGTTGCTTCGGAATCAAAAGGTAGCGACCTCAAGGCAACCCAATTCCAACGTAGCGAAATTGCTTCCTCGGCTAAAGTTCCTGGAAAAGGTGAACCCCAGTGCGGTATCGGAGTGCCTCGACAGCCTCGTTAAACAAACTCTATTTTACTGGTTGTTTATGTGGCTCAGTATCCCCTGAAAACGGTATGCTGTGGCCTTCTAACCGTGAGTTAATTACAGGCTCCCCTGAATTCCCATGTAGATATAATATTCCTTGCTGGATTTCTAGCGTTTTCGCGCAAAATCATCCCTTATTTGCATATATTTATCATGTATGCCTGCAAAGTTAACTTTTCGGCCACCTGCGCAGCTCGTAGTTGTCGCAGGGTATTACGGGCTAATTAGAGCATTTCTGGATAGCTATGCCCATCTAGATCATACGCCGCTTCCCTACTTTTTATCTTATCTTATCTTTTTCTGCTATCTGCTTGCAAATCAGAAAGCCACTCTTAGCGAAAAATAAAAATGGCCTTATTCGTAGACCATCATTTAATTGCGAATAACTCGCAAACTACTGCACGTATTGTGTTGCTTTTACATTCAACGTATTCAAGCGCTAAAGCTGGTCCAGACCAGTGTAATTTTATGCTACTTTTAGCGGTATTCTAACTGTAGAAAGGCTTTTTCTTTTATCTGAGAATAACAGGTTAAAATTTTGCGCCGGAGCGCAATATCAGCGTAAGAAAAGTAGGGCTCTATTTTTTTGTTAATTGGTATTTTTCTACTGAAGCGCGCGGATATATTTTCTCTCTTAACAAATTGTTTCTATTCTTGTCTGCATTTATCGAAATTTTTTTAACTTTTCGTATGCCTTATAATCCCTTCACTCATTTCTTCCATGTGCGCAACAACAATTGGGGCAACTGAGTGGCCAATTAATATGCGATCAATTTAAAGTGAACTTGTGGCGAATTGGATTCTGTTCCAAGGAGAAAAGGCACAACTCCGCGAAGTTTTTCACAATAAAAGAACAAGGAGCTCAATATCGCCCGAAGGAACCAGAAAAAGTCAAGGTGGGCGCCTGAGACCCAGTAGCTGTATACCAAACAGTGCCAATGCATTTGTAATTTCTAACGATGAACATATATTTATATTTGCCTACTTCCATGCAAGAGCATCGGATTAATGTAAGCCTTGATCTGAACCCTTTAGGGTGCTGCCTCTAGCAGGTCTAGAAATATACCTATTTATTTATTTATTTATTTAGGTGAGCTTATAGACGTAGCAACAAGTGCGTCCGTCGTACGTGGTAAGCCACAGTGCCAACCATCGCGCAAGGAACCGCGGTGGCACAAAGCAGGTATGTTGACTACATTTTGCTTCGCATGCGGTGAACCTGTAGCAGGTACGGGCGTTCATTGCGTGCACAACCGGCTACTGTACCGCGGTAAATGCTTGGTGGAGAACAAAAGCGACGATTGCGCAGTTTGTTCCAGTGACATAGCAGCTATTACACTTACCAAGAAGCCGTCACATGGCAGTAACGTACGTGAGTTGGAATCAAGTAAGTTACTTTCAGCTTCGCGCAGTACTCCATCTCCGAATATAACGCTACCATTCGCCCCATCTACTTCCCCGGGGTACGAAGGCAAACTTTTTTAAATAGCTTTTCACCTCCGCTCAGACACTTCGGATGTTTGTGACGCGGTACAAGGTTGCAGCTATGCATATGTGTCACAGGGTACGGACAACGCACCCGCTATGCCCATGCGCTTACAAACAGACACCAACACCTCGGTGGAGTTGCAGCCTATCTACAAACCTGCGTTTGGGCATGTTACAATATATTGTTTCCTGCATCCTCCTCAGTGTAGATCTGGATTCCACTGCAAATGAACCGTTTGCTGGAAAGAGAACCGTTTAAAGGAGGACCTTCATTTTTGCTTGCCAGATAGAAAGTCCTGTGTCATTGTCATTAAACCACTGCAGCCGATGATTACGACTTTTCCTAACTGCTTAAAGGCCAGCCTGTGGGAAAGCATACTTGGCATTTCTTAAGGTCCCCTGTGTTGTTTCCGTGTGCTTCCCCTTGCCAACCCAACGCAACTGCTTGGTTGACGGTATTGATTGGGACATGCGGCAAATGAATCGGACGGTGGCTGTGTAATCTTCGCAGGAATGGCCCAATTGCTGTTTAACTGGGCCTCAAAGCCCATGCATTCCTTGTTCACAAAGCTTTCCTTTAGGTACATTACATTTACCCCACTCCTTGGTGATCCGCTGTGTTGACGTGACGCGTGTGACGTGTCCGGCACATTGGCGTGAGCAATTTGAAAGTGTATGAACGGCAACGTTCCCGGAAATGTTTTCTTTGCACACACGTTTCTTGATCATTCCGTTAGCATATGCATGTAATTATATCTGCATCGTCCCAGTGCTGTTAAACATCCAGCTATAGATGCTTCATGACGGACATTTGTGGTGCTCGTTCAATGCAACCGTGCAGTGCAGCAGGTCTGTGCTGATGTGTATAGAGGCTCCGAGATCTACATTATTAGTGATATTGCTGAAAGACCTATGTAAAGCGCAAGGTCCCCGACTTGGCGATGCCAGCGCCTAGTGCTGTGGTACAGTGTTGTATCCATTAGCAACATTTTATGATAGTTCTTTATTAAACCTACTTCTCCCACAGTGTATATGTATTTCATTATCAACCACAATTATCGGGGTCTTAACGGTCGACATATTTGTGAAGCTGTCCTCAGCTTTCGTTCGGCCCCAGCTGGAATACTGCGTCCAGGCTTTCCCACCATGCCTTATTCAGGATGAAATGGAGCTCGAGTGCGTTTTGAGAGTACGTACCAAATTGGTCGTGCGGTTACGGGGGCAATGGTACCCCATCGTCTACCTACCTTGGGTATGTACTCAAGGCACTACCGACGGCCCTATGGGACCACACTACTGTCTTCAACTGTACTACTCCCGCTGTTGGTGCTGCTTATTCTGCTATCGTGTACAATATTTCAATATGCTGATCATGCCCAAAAGGCGTGTCTCGCTTTGTCGAGAATAAAACTTTTATTTATTTATTTATTTACCGCATTTTAACAGGGAAGGTTGGACCGGACTTGAGCTAGCTAGGTAGCCCGGCTAGGTTGCCTTGTCTTCACCGTCATCCCGTGAAACTACACAAGCCGCGTTCTGACTGAATCGGGGAGGTAACTCGATTATCACGCAGAGTTATTAAGCGCTGGAACTCGTTTCCAGAAAGTGTAGTCAGGGAACCTACGGTGAAGGGATTCGAGCATCAGTTAGACGCCCTTGGGCGGCAACACGAACCTTTCCCTTTCTTCTGACAACATCCTTCTTCAAAGTTTTAGTTCTTATCCTGTCATTCTAATCGCTTTCTGGTGTTATCCTTCATTTAAATGAATTTCATTCTCCTTTATTTTCCGTGTGATTTCCGCTTCTTCCCTACTTCACGTAATCTACCCAGCGGGGACTGCTAGGGCAGGGGACATGGGCAGTAACTGGTTGACCAGGGTGTGTTTCGGGTGTTACGTTTTAGGTCTATCAAGACCTCCTAGCACGTTAACATTTCCTGGCTCAACGCTCCACTCATAAAGGAACACTCAAGGGAATTTCCTATCGTTCCAGTCCATCTTAATCTTAATCTGAACCTTACCTACCGTACAGCATCCATTACCTTTACATTTACAGATAGCTCCATGTATTCTGCTCAGGTCGAGGGATACTTTCCAACGGTTGGGGCGACTAATCCTTGACTTCATTAAGCAGTAGAGAGCAGAAGAGAGGCCTCGTGAACCGGTAGATTTGTAGCGCCCAAAAAGATAACACGTATCTTTCATGTACAAGTAACTTGTTGACCGAGTTGTACATTATTCCTTCTTGTTTTAATCTTACAACCGGCTCGACACACAACTGCCTTGTAAATTCCCGCGCTCACGTGTACGCTCTTGCCTCGCTTCATCCGTCCTCTTCTTGTTGTAGCCCATCGAATACAGTCCGCTGTGTCCGACTTTAATTGCCTTCTGATATCCTCGCTT
>CALYDF020004502.1:0-17363 GCA_944474145.2 Dicrocoelium dendriticum
TCGCGACCGAGTTTTGGGCGCTTTCGTCAACGGCGATTGGCAGCTTGTGGCAACTGTAAACAACGTCAAATATCAAATATCTCGCTGGGAATCCCCAGAAACGCATGACGCAGATTGAATGGAGGCTGCTGTTCCTTAAACGCATTTCCAAAGCAGCCACCAAGGATATCAGCGTTGTGCGATGTCTTAATGCTATTCGACATATGTGTGCAAATTTTACTAATTGTCTAGAAAAAATGACATGTTTTGATCACGTTACTGGCCTACGTTTACGTATCTGTTTGTATAGCACGTTACTGGCAGTGCGTAGGGACATGTGAGTATTCACAGTGTTCTCAAAATATGCTTGCACGTACGTAAGTTTGTGTGTCCGTACGAGAGTTGAAGCGATATCTGATGTCTAGCGCAAGGGAGTGACACAGGACCGGGCTTCCAGTGAGCCATGCCCGAGCGATATGTTCAACATATGGTCCATTTCGTGCTAGTATTCGCTGCGCCGTACTCTTTCATGATCAGACTGAGATAAGGTAGATACAGTTCCTTTGTTCGGAGAACTAGGATGTTTGGAAAGCGCATTGTAGGCCCAAGTGAGCTTGCCGGATGAAGCAACCGTCAGATATATCACACTAGGGGATATCAGCGTGGATAGTTGAATACTAGTGAATAAGAAATCACTGAGCACGTAATGTCAGGCTTTTCCAAGAGTGAGAGGAACTGACAGATGCGAGTTCGCAAACACGTCCATTGCCAGACAAGATGTCGTCATTGAAGCTGAACGAATGAATCGCGTGTTTAAGAGAGACCGTCTCTGTGCGATGTTTGTCCGCTGTATTTGAGTGCACTGGCGCGTTAATTCGTTACCCGATTGGAAGTTGGTCGGTCAAGTTCGGAACCCACCTCAGCCGGTTCGGAAGCTGTATTTTAGATTTAAAACCAACCATTCCTACAGTAAGCCCAATTTAATTTGCGTGCCAGAAAGGCGCGAATAGCTGTCCAGTACGACTTGGATACTGTCCTGATTGTGCGGACGATCCCTCGTTTGACCCAATAGCGTGCGTAAACAAATGGGGTGTAGTTGGCGTGGAAATGATCCCGCGTTGTTAAACGTGGTACTGACAAAATATCAGATAAAGACAATTGAAATTTTAGGGTCATTACTACCGTCTATCTCAGCTCAGGAAATGTGGCTTTCGAAACCGCAAATTTCTTACAATTAGGATTTTCAGACTGCAGCCATGCGAACATCAGAACGTTATAAACTACCCACTCTGAAGATATTTTCGACGCACAAGAATACGTAAATAATACTAATGCCGTTCACTATCACTATGTGGTGTATTCCCTAGCTCGCACCCTTGATCCTTAGGTTCACTGTGAATATGTTGTTGCATTTATTCGAGTATCGACAAATGTCTACACTGCACACAGGTTGCAGTGCCTCCATCAGCGACGTGTGCAGTTTTGTCATTATTTCGTTTGCAACATTTAACTGTAGTTTAACCCGGCCAGTGGTAAACAAGTTGACTGTGTGTTACTCTGGACTGGTTCAACATGGGAAGTTTAACTGCTATACTGCAACCTGGAACGTTAATTCTATCAACATCATTATTGTGGTTGCAACATTTGAACTAAGCTAAGCACGGCCAATCATATCGCGCACATACCGTTGGCCTCCAGGACATTGCAGTTTGTAATGTGTGGCACCTTCTGTGTGCGACACCCATGTATGTCACTCCACCCCGTCCGTTGACAAGTGCATTCATGCGAATCGCGAGGATTTAGGCTGGTTAGAGAGTTTTCAAGTGAAGCTTGGACTAGGAAAATGAAATTGGGTTCAAAATGCGCAGCGTATTGGGGCGGGACACGAATTAAGTTGAACGATGTTGAGCCAGTCAAGAGTAACACAGTCAACTTGTTCACCGCTGGCCGGGTTAAACTACGGTCAAATGTGGCAACCGAACTAAGGACAAAACTGCACACATCGCTGATGGAGACTGCGTCCTGTGTGCAGTGCAGACAATTGTCGGTATTGGTGTAAATGCAACAATATTTCCACAGTGAACCGAAGGATCAAGGGTGCGAGCTAGGGAATACACCACATGGTGAATGTGAACGGCATTAGTATTATTTACATATCCTATTGCGTCGAAGATATCTTCAGAGTGGGTAGTATATAACGTTCTGATGTTCGCATGGTTGAAGTCTGAAAACCCTAATTGTGCGAAATTTGCGGTTTCGAAAGCCACATTTCCTGAGCTGAGATAGATGGTAGTAATGTCATTAAAATGTCAATTGTCTGTATCTGATGTGATGTCAGTACGTTAAACAACGTAAACATTCCCACGCCAACTACCCCCGCATTTGCTTACGCACGATATTGGGTCAAACAAGGATCGTCCGAACAAGCCAGACTGTATCCAAGTCTTACTGGACAGCTATTCGCGCCTTTCTGGCACGCAAATTAAATTGGACTTACTGTAGGAATGGTTGGTTTTAAATCTAAAATACAGCTTCCGAACCGGCTGAGGTGGGTTCCGAACTTGACAGACCAACTTCCAATCGGGTAACGAATTAACGCGCCAGTGCACTCAAATACAGCGGACAAACATCACACGGAGACGGTTACTATTAAACACGCGATTCATTTGTTCAGATTCAATGACAACATCTTGTCTGGCAATGGACGTGTTTGCGAACTCGCATCTGTCAGTTCCTCTCACTCTTGGAAAAGCCTGACATTACGTGCTCAGTGATTTCTTATTCACTACTATTTAGCTATCCACGCAGATATCCCCTACTGTCATATATCTGACGGTTGCTTCACCCGGCAAGCTCACTTGGTCCTACAATGCGCTTTCCAAACATCCTAGTTCTCCGAACAAAGAAACTGCATCTACCTTATCTCAGTCTGATCATGAAAGAGTACGGCGCAGCGAATACTAGCGCGAAAAGGACCATATGTTGAACATATCGCTCGGGCATGGCTCACTGGAAGCCCGGTCCTGTGTCACTCCCTTGCGCTAGACATCAGATATCGCTTCAACCCTCGTACGGACACACAAACTTACGTACGTGCAAGCACATTTTGAGAACACTGTGAATACTCACATGTCCCTACGCACTGCCAGTAACGTGCTATACAAACAGATACGTAAACGTAGGCCAGTAACGTGATCAAAACATGTCATTTTTTCTAGACAATTAGTAAAATTTGCACGCATTAGTCGAATAGCATTAAGACATCGCACAACGCTGATATCCTTGGTGGCTGCTTTGGAAATGCGTTTAAGGATCTCCAGCCTACATTCCTTTTACGTCCTGATATTTTGTGGATCCCCGGCCAGATGTACCTCGTAGTGCACTCTCATCTCTTTCTTAATTCTGGCCTTCACCACCTTTCAAATATTCTCGATGGTTTTGAGGAGCGGATTGTATGTTGTCAATCTCAGTTTGGTTACTTCATCATGTCCAACTACTGAAGACAGTTCGTCCAGTCGTTTGTTACATGGTGCATTATCACATACCACGACAATCTGCCGCAGCTCCTTCTCTCCTTTTAGGTTTTCTAAATAGCTTCGCTGCCTTTTGAGAGACAGGGAACCTGTGAATGAGCCTCTCCGTGTGGTCATTGGCGCTTTCCCTTCCATCGTGAGGGCACCGATTAAATGCAAATTGTGCCCTTTGCTGTTAGCAGCGTCGCAACAGGCCCTCACTCCTCTGGGCGCCCGACCACGAGTACGTTTGCAATAAACGCTGAAGTTGGCTTCGTCAATCCAAATGAAGAACTTATTATTGCTCTCAAGTTGGAGAAACTGCTAAACGAATTCCCTGCGAATCCCTTTGCTTCGCTCATTGTTCATTCCCTCGGGAACCTGATAGATGTTCTTCATATTTAACAATTCCCTCATCTAGGTGCCATGCGATTGTTGACTTCGAGACGTCCTTGTTTATTTCTCCTCGTACTCGTACTCGCATTTCCCGTGGTGTAATAGTTGAGGTTCTTGCGATCCAATCCAGGATGTCATCTATATCTTCATCTGACAAAATCCGTTTACGATCGCGCGCGTCTGCTTATTACTCGGCTCCTGATCAAGAGAACGACGAATCCAGGAGTAGGCTGTTTGATATTTGACGTTGTTCACAGTTGCCACAAGCTGCCAATCGCCGTTGACGAAAGCGCCCAAAACTCGGTCGCGAATGTCTGATGAGATAGTCTGTCTAACGCGAGAACGCATGCCGACGACGTTAGAATCATAGGCATGACTTCGGTCGTGCACTTATATTCCAGCTCTTTATTGCTCTCAGACCAATTTTGATCCATCGTTTAGGACGTGAGGGGGGCGCATACAAGCCCGTTGCACCGTCGAAATGCATTTCTCTAAGGTTGATTCACAAATTTCACCCAGTCAACGGGCAGCGCGCTCACCTTCCCAGACTAACGCACTGAACATTGGCATCCGGCCAATGAGAACGCACTTAAGGTCAGAGGTTTGGCGCTGAGCGGCTGGCGAATCGCACAGGGTTTTGCAACATTTTGTATTCTCTTTGCAAATTTCGGAACCTTTCTTCAACCTTGCGTTACCTGCTATGTTGGGCTCTGGAACCATGTGCCTGGAAGTTTCCAAAAATTTCTTATAATAGGACAGCACTTATAACAATGCGATATTCTTCATGAAACAAAAAAATTACAATTGGGTATCTAAGGTACTGAGGGCCAAACAAGAACGCCCCGTAGACAGTCAAATAATCCTCATTGAGGCGTACTCTAGCTACCAGTACGCCATAGCTTACTACACGGTCAGCTCACGTGGACCAATTGACTCCTGACATTCGAATCATTTGAGCCGTAACCAGTTGGATCTGTATGTGGCCCGCCTAAGTCGCAATGGTGATGTCGTCTAGCCTACGGTTGAAACGTTTACAGCAAATTCAGCCAGCTCGGAGTACACTCGCATACCGGCATCCGCATTCCGAGCTACAACTGTTCTCACGGGTTTCTAAAATACAGCAAATTTCATCATATATCTAGGTACCTTTCAACTTAGTACATAAATCATTATCAAACCGGAGTTTGCTTGCAGATACTCGCAAAACCAAAGTAAAGCAGGAACCGAGTTCTAACCAAAGTCCTGTAAGGCACGCAGCTTGCTAGTTCTTGGAAATATAGCTTGTTCAGTGTAATCAGGTATATACAATATTCTGGCCTGAGGTCGCCCCAAAAATATACTATCTGGATTTATCCATCGTATACACCAGGAAAAATAATTTTGTTAATTATTCCGCCGGGGTTGAGCGAACATGTTCAAACCTGTATGTATTCGAAGCACTCTTTGTGATATATCCAAATATGTAAGAGAATCTCTCCGGCAAAATGATGCTAAGGAGAAATTTGACAAAAATGGAAGACCGTCGTTGGACGGAATGATCGGCTAACACACAGCGGATATTCACACATGCATACACAGTTGGTTAAGCTGCCAAAAAGATGGAATTAATCAAACATATGAACAAAGAGCAATGACTTGTGTCGGGTAAAATAGCAGTTATTTGAAAATGCTTAAGGATGATGGGGTAAAACTACAATATCAAATGATATTGTGGGCTATCTATTTGAGCGTTTATCTAGCAGATGCGCCGCTGAATAATAGCAGTGTAAATGGAATTGAGTGCAAACGAGGGGGCAACATGGGGACAGTTTTGGTTGATATAATCCGCAAAAAAACTAATAATAAGTACATGCACTTGTATACCGTCTCCTCAGTTTTCTATGACATTTTATCCGGGCCACAGATAGATAACACTGTGCAGAATTTTACCCATACAATTCCGTCACTATTCACCTCAGAACGGAGATGATGTCAAAGACACGGGCAGCTAGAGGAGAGCAGGATGGTCACTCTCTTACTGGCTCTGAGAACTCTATATGACAACCTGTACTGACTATAGGGCCTGCGTCCTCGGTCCTACCAAAATCGACCGACGTTTGTTCCAGTAAGGGTCGGTATAGACTGTCACAGGAAATCCGCATTCACAAACAAGTTTCTGACCACAGATGCCCACATCTGCTTGTATACCAATGAACAAGGTCTTCTCAGCAAGCTAACCGAGCTTCGTATTCGTCAGGTCTCTAGGCCTTGGGACCTAGTTTTGGTCACCGAAACATAGCTGAACACAAAGAGAACCGATGCTGTGGCATGACTTCCATTCGAAACGATCGACCTCACAGAGAGGGGAGTGCTCTTGTATTGTCAGTCCGGCTTGCATGCTGATAACATTGACGAACCGGAAGCAAATTCCTTGATTCTCTTTGGTATCCTATGCACATAGGATGTGGTGATATGTGTTTACTAGCATTAGTATACCGCCCTCAGGTGTCTACCTTGGAAATGGATCACTGTGTTGCTTCTATGATGAAACGATTCCTGGCACAACCACACAGTCACGTCCTTCTGGTGGGGTAAATCATCCTACATGCTGCCGAAATCCCAGCATCACACGGCAAACAATTCAAGGCTGATTTGCAAGAGGTGATTGCCGATGTACCTCGGTACAACCTTGTCACCTCTCCCACACGATTCCGAAAGGGTGACACAGACGCTGTTTTGGACTTCGTCCTCACCGACAAGGAACCAATGGTTGACACCTTGACTATAAATCCACCACTGGGCTAAAACAATCACCCGACGTTCATCTTTTGCTACGTCTGTAAAGGAAAGCAGCACCCCGACGAAACCAAACGAAGTCTAATGCGTTACATCTCAAGGCTCAGTATTTGATCCCCGCCTGTTCCTGGACTTCATAAATTATCCTGTGTGGGTGCTATCTTCGAACATCCTAATATTTTCGGTGATATATATATATATATATCGCGTTATCACTTCAGCGGATGATCACCCAAACCTTCAGGATGACCTGAACAAAAAGTACACATAGTCCATCGAGAACATGCTGCATTTTAACGCCACGGATTGCACAGATCTGAGCGTACGCCGTTGGCGTACTCACAACCATCTGTTGGGTTCACAAAATTTACAATGTGCATCTCTTTGTGCGATTTCGGCGTGCTCCTGGAAGGTGGCTTTGTTGCTTGGGGCAGGATAAGAGGGCATCAAAGAAAGCAAACAAGCACTTTGGTCTCCTACTTCGGACGTTTGAGATGTTCGACGCCCCATTCTTTTAGAAAACGCTTGGCGCGTAAGTGTGGCATCACGCGGAATAGACTATTCAAGCGTGTCAGCCCTGTCAGATGCACAACCCATCCCAGAGGACTTTCCTGCCTTCCCTAACTAATCAGACTGAAAACGCTCAAAATGTGCAGTGGACGTTATCGTCGTCTAGGAGAAGATCTCATGATGTTGTATCATATCCATGGAAACCGAAAACAACGCATAGCACTATTTTTTGAAACTTGGTCAAAACCCATGTCCGCTTGGAATGTAGATGAAACGTGCTCCCTCTGAGTGGTATAGTCCTGGAACGCCCTCCTGCGAATGCAATTATTACCCAGACCTTATCAGTAATCAAAACAACGTCATGATGGTTTCTTAACACATGTACTCTACGCGATATAGTTAATAACCATAAGATAATGGTACTAGTGTAGAACAAGCAGTGACCGATGTCACAATCCTCCTAAAATTCAGGCAAGAATACTCACCCTTGTATTAATGCAACTCTCTTACACACTTCTACACCGGCAATATTTTCCTGTTTTAATTTTCACCCTAACTATCCTACGGGAGTTAGCAAGCACTTTCTTTTATGCCCGTCATAAACATTTCCTCCGATCAAATGATCGTTTTCCCGACCAACTGAGTTTCGTTGGAATATATATGGTAACTTATTGATGTGCGGGTGACACTTGGATTCCCTTGACAAATACTCTGGTTTTAAAGTGTTGCTCATGAACATATTTCTTTTGTGTAACCAACCTTACACGCTGACGTGATGAGAGCATATCTGTGACAATTTCCACCACGCATCGACGATGGCACTATCAGACTGGAACTTATGATTCGATCTGCCAAAGTAACCAACGAGACTGACTATGTGGTGGGAATTGAAATAGTCTAAGGTGTAAAGGCGTGATCATTCATCGGTTAGCAATCTATTTGGGTAATAGTCCAGCAGTCACTACAATATGTCGCAATTCTTAAGATATGATTTAATTTGGCAATACTCTGGTCCATCAGTCTCTTAAGCCAGCATCCTAGTTCGGTAAATTGTGGTCTGGCTGAGTAATAGCGCTTAACAAAACCTGAATAGATTTCAAATGCGCGGTAGATTTCCCAGCACTTGGCTAGAACTAACAAAATTTGTTGAATCCATGTTAGAAATAGGTATATACCTCCGGCTTACCTAAGTGCAAGAACCGCTTGAGTATAATGAAATAAGGAAGAAAAGAACTGTGTACATGATTTCGATGGCACTATAAAGATCCACAGAGCATGGCGCTTTTGCTGCACACGTTTCATCACCAATCAAATTATATTATCATTTATGATTCCTGCATACGTTCGGCGGCTTCAGCAGAAGTTGTAAAGAGATACCTGACCTCATATGTGACACTCAGGGATTTAATGACATTGCGAGCAAGGCTATGGCTTTTTGAGAGCACAAGCTTTTCAGAGAAACCAGACTGCAAATGGCTCTATCATGGCACGAGGTCCTGTTCAGCCTCATTCCGGCTAGGTTTTTCTTGCTTGGCAACACCAATTTAGGCAGCATCCCTAGTTAAAATTACCGGGTAAGTCCCAGTTCAAGGAAGATAGTTATGCATATGTTTTCTTGCAGCTACCTACACATAATTTCCTTTGTTACTTGTACCCGGTGCTTTTGTTCATAACCAAGACCAATCGCATAATTGGGAGCCACATATCCGGCTCAACTACCGCACAACTTCCTCTTCTTCCCATTGACCACCACAAAATTTCTGTGCAGTCCTCAAGTACAAATGGCCGCAGGTACAAACATATCAAGCAACACTACGTGAAATGCGTTTCTGACATTCGCAAATGCTAGCGTGCAACGTCTGATTAAAGAACTAGACTTTTGCAGTATGATTCGGAAGGTACATAAGGCTACTATACATCCATCCGCTTACAAATAGCAGGCTTATGAGAGATGAAGAAACCCATGGCTAACTAGATTCTACTGACAAAAGACCATCATAATAGTGGCCATGGATTTGCAAACACCTGGTGTGCATGAGTTAACGTAGCTACCAGCACTAAAATCAAAGCTCCAGGCTGCTGATCATATTAAACGCTTTAAACGACTAGATATTCAGCGTTTCATCAGAGCAAATAAATATTGCATCCATATATTGCCTTACCCGGATCCACACCGCCGCTCCTGAGCTAAAATTTTGCGCTAGCACAAGCCTTCCACTTATCATCTTACTCAAACTAGCGAGTTTCTCATTAAATTTCCAAAAATATTGTTCAATCCTAATAGGGTACCTACGTCAGAATCCGGCAATAACGCGGCTTCCATAGTTCGTACTACATTCAATAGCTGTGGCACAGGTGACACTTTGCATGTGAAGCTTCTACAAACTCAATCATTTAACAGCGCTTTAGGTACTGTTTGCTGCATTCGGCTGAAGGTCGGAGGTCTAGGTTTTGATCAACGGCAACTCACTTTAACGTAGCTTCAAGCTTACTGACGCCAAACCAAACACGTTACCTATTCCACCTGCTCAATTTATCAAATGGTGGATAAGCGGAGGTTTCAAATTCGGCAGTGTTTTTCAGTAAAAACAAAACGTTGCGCACCGAGAGTCTATTAAGCCAGAATGCAGAGGCCAAAGCATTTGGCTGCTTTTGCTGTCAGGCCAGTCAACCTCGTTATTTACACTGTTTAAGTCCATTATACCTCTGTGTTTATTTGTACTTCGATACAATTAATGCTTCGGAATTAATGTATCAAAAATACGTGTGCTACTTGATTCTAGTTCTTGTGATTCCCTACTTTCCTACTTCCCTCTTATTGATCAGTACAGAACCTTGAATTGGTAAGGCAGACAACCTGTGGTAGCTTTCCTAGAATCGTCGGACATCACGCAAATGCGATAATATGAGGCCTTTGCATTATACGTGTGCTGCTTGATTTTACTTCTTGCGATCCTCTATTTCCGTAGTTGACACTTGTCGATCAGTACTTAATTATAAATTGGCAAAGCAGACTCGCTGCGGTCAGCATCTCTATTTTACACGTTAACTGCAGGTGGAAAACCCACAGCTATTGTACTACAATGGAAAAGAAAAACCCGAACCAGCTGAGTCATCGGTAACGGATGGACATCTTTCCGGAGAGCTAACAGTCGGCCTTTGTTCCACAAATTAGTCACATTATCCCTAATAATTGCGATAGTGTTTGGAGGGGAAGGGTAAAATAAATTCGCAACACAGACCACATAGAGATCGGCTCCTAGCCATGTCAGCCAGTGTATCCAGGCAAACATGTTCCTCGTCCTTTGGACCCCAACCGGGGAGCCGAAAGACTCCAAACGAAGCCGACGTCCAGATAATGGCCTCCACTCCTCCAGACCAAGTCATCGATTGACCATCTCTCCTCTTCTTCTAACCCCAATCCCGGCGCGCAAACAACGCATGTAGAGGATGTCGGTGGGCTTGGATGGGCAACAAGTGCACAAGCCATCGGACCCTTGTGCTCAAATTCATGCTGCTGAGCCGTTTGCTTCTCCGTCCTCTACTACAAACAAGGTGTCGAACAAATTCATTTCTCACACGGTGTTCCCACCAGATATGAGCCAATCTGCGAAGACACCGGTGGTCGCATGTAACTAAGCTCGTTATGTCTACTGATCTAATTGACCAGGTTTCACAACTGTACAATAGGGCCGAATATACAGCTGCATTGCACACTCTACCCTCCTGGGAGAGAGTGATGTCTCGCCGGCGTGATAGGTGTCGAAGGCGCCTCGTGCTTTTGCTATACCGTTTGTAACCTTGACTTCAATTTCAACCGCACTGATACAACAAGCTAGGAAGTTGAACTTCCGAACGACTTCTAGCTGCTTCCCACCAACGGTCAACACAGAAAGTGATCCCTGCTAATGTTTGAGTAAACTTTTGCATTCCGAGGGTGCAAAGAATAACCCGAAACGGGTGTCAGCCAGTGCTAATCTGTCCAGTGCCACTTGACATGTTTGTGTGCTGTCACAGATGAAGGCAATATTGTTAGTATAATCCAAGTCAATAAGTCGTTAATCTGGGAGCAGCTCCACAACACTGAACGCGAGTTACAAAACCCCGCCAACAAGGAATTTAAAGAGGAAAGCGGAAAGCGCTTACCCTTGTCTCACGCCGCTGCACATATTGAAATGTTGCTATAGCTTGCATTAAGCCTTTACACGGTCCCAGCTAAGAGCATAAAGCACTCGCATAATATTTACATAGTTCTCGAGCATACCTTTACTTAGCAGACAGTCCCAAATGGCATGTCGATTCATTGAATCGGATGCATCATTCATGTTGAGGACGACGACGACGAAAGGCAGCTAATGAATGTGACATACTCCAACAACTGACGTAATGTTAACTGGTGGTTCATATGTCATCGATCACGACAAAACCCGGCCTGCACCTTATGAATCGGATTGTCACGATCGCCGTTCTGTCTGTGAAGGATTACGGAGGCAAGTAAATTGGTAGCAATGGTGATCGGACTGATTCCTCTATGGTTTCTACATTTCGTAAGCGGGCCTACTTTGAAGGTAGGGAAAATAATGGAGCGGATCCAGTCGGTTGGGACAGTTTCTGCTCCCATGGTTTCACTAGTAATTCGTGTAAATCATCAACAAGAGCAGGGCCCCCGAATTTAAAGTAGACTAGAGGAAGATTACCTAGTTCCGCGGCTTTAGGCAAATTCTACAGTCCGATATCCAGTTCGACTTCTGAGCTAGAGGGTGGATGCAAATGGACATTCCAGCGAGCAGAGCCATCAGTGGCCGGCAAGAAATCCGACAATTTCGGTGGATTTAATTAATTTTCAGAAGGAGCAGCCCAACGTTAAAATCTTTTCAACCAGTTGTGGATAGTCCGTTCACTCTCGTCACTCATAATTTCACCAACACTAAGTCTCCTTTTGCTCCTTTCCAGTTTCAGACGGAAAGACTTCGGATGCTTACCAAGGGCAACGATCAGTTCTATCTGGAGAAGTTCCAAAAACTGAGAAGAGGCCCGCCGTCTATCTAGGATAGTGTATTTACCACGTGCGGACTTGCCTGCTTCTAGTAAGTTCCGGTGTATTCAGCGAGTGCTTGTTTAACCCACAAGCCATCCTAATTTGATACGCATTAAGTATAACCGATTTCGCTAGTTTGCTGTTGCCTGTGCGCAAACAGAGTCGTTGTGGGCGATGTCCAGAATGCACTCGAGGATCAGCACATACAAGTGCATGGTCACCGTCCAGACATGTGTTCCAATTCTAGTGACAATTTTATGGGTAACCTCTCCAGCGATAATTGCTCGCGATGTGATCGATTTGCATCCATGGCTGGTTCGAGGCTGGTGGGCGCCATGTCACCTTCCGACGGGTGCTGTGTTGGAAGTTAATGCTTGCAAGAAATAAGCGAAGATCTTCACACAAATGTTGTAACCGCTCTAATTTATCACTACGGGAGTCTGCACAATATTGGCCGGCCAGATGCAGCTTATCAGTGGACAATTTCCTAACCTGAGCGTTCAGATTCCAAGCCAACACGACAATGTCAGTCAGTTTAAGGAATAAGAAGCCACCCTTCTTTCAACCCAAAAGTTGGAGGGCCAGGTGACCGAGTTTCTGGTCTTTAACCACTGACCAGTCTGGGATGAGCCGCTCTGAAGGTGCAAAATGTCATCCCTCAGCATAGGTAAATGGATCGCTGAGACAACCAGATCATTGCATTACGGTTAGGTCCAGCTTCAATTCGATGGACTTCCTGTGGTAACTGTTCTAAAATAAGCGGACATCTAGCGAATGAGATTATCTGCGGATTTTGGAGTGTAGACTTTCACATATTATTCATAGCTTCATCCGTTGACTAATTTCGCGCTGTTCAAGTGGTCCAGTACGACTTTCCGAGCAGCAATAATAAGTGATGTCCACACAAGATTAGTTCGAAGAGAGCCTAAAAGCCAAATAAACTGATCAGTATAGTGAAACGCGACGGAACGTGTAGCCTGACTTGTTCTGCACTACAATCAGAGAAACAACAGCCGCTTACGCCCGCTCCTCTATCCTCGGAGCAAAATGCGGGCACTTCGGTAAGCTCGGCTTCGCCGCCTGCGTTTTCTTCGAATGGCGCAAATCTCCGGTGTGCAGTAAGCAAAGTTGGGATGACGGATGGAAAACGCAGAGCAAAGAAGCCCAGAATGATCTCCAGCGACATGAGGTACTGCTGTTTCATGATTTTTCATGCATCACCACGTTGTGGATATTTGCGTAGTTTAGCAAACTGCGAGAGCTCGGAGGCATATCCTCCTTCTCTCCGCACCCAAAGGCAAATTCTGGACTATATGTGATACTTGCCAATGTGTGCAGTCTCAGAAATAAGCTAGACGAGATTCAACTTTTTATTGCACAGCAGCAACCGGATATAATGGCATTCACTGAGACTTGGTTGTCATCAGAAATGTCGGACTCAGAGGACTAACTTTCAGGTTATCGACTCTTTCATTCTGATTGCTGCAGTCGAAGATCTGGAGGTGGACTAATCCTCTATTCTAAATCCTACCTCAAAGTCAAAGTTCTTCAAACTGAATGCGATAACGTTGATTCGTCTAAAGTACTCTGGTGTCGAATTCACGATGGTTTCCGGTCGTTGATGGTCAGAGTAGTCTACAGACCCCATCAACATCCGACTCCTACCTCTTGCACTCAGTGAAGAATAATGCAAATGGTACGGACTGTCTGCTTATGTGGGATTTCAGTGCCCCCGGCATCAACTGCTATCTACTTCTTAGTGATCTTTGCACGGAGTCCGTTGAAGGTCGCCTACTAAACACCACCCAAGAATGTAATAACACGTAGCACGTCCTATTACCAACACGGATGTTTCCAGGTCAGAAATCTAGCATTCCATACTTGGTGCTCACTTCGGCCCCATCTGATGTCTTCGATATAACGATTCTCCATCCGCTAAGCAATAGTGACCCCTCTGTTATCTCCATCGAGTGGACATGTGTCTTACAATTCATGACACGTGGTCACTTCGTTGTAACTTCTTGTGAGCCGAGCAGTCCAGATTTAAAGCAGCGGCATGCACCCTGGATTAGAGTAGTCCGCAGTCTCAAGGGTTCATGGCAGCTAATACGATCTAAGATGATGCTACTCGTCGCACAACACGTTCAAAACTGTAAAGCCAGACGTTACTCCAAAGGAACCCCTTGGATTGATAGATAAATCAGATACTTAATGAAAACGTGGGAAACCTTGGGCACACTATAAGACCACACAACTAGCATCTAGCTACTCAGAGTACAAGGCTGTACTTTCTCCATCCCAACATGGATTTCGGGAAGCACGTTCCTGCGTCTCCAATTTGCTGGTTTCCAGCGAAACTTGGGCACAAATCATACATACACAAAAACATATAGACGTGGTCTTCATCGCATTAAGCAAAGCCTTTGACAAAGTTCCTAACCAAAGGCTGCTGCTCAAACTTCAGGAGATCAGTGTGACAGGCAAAGTCCTCTCCTGGATAGAAGACATCCTAAGGGACCGCAGTATACACGTAAACAACACATCCACCACTGGGCCAATGACAAGTGTGTTTCCACAAGGATCCGTACTTTGACCAGAATTTTTCAAAATTACATAAATGACCTCCCGGTTGCGCTCCAAACCGACTGCTTGATCTACGCTGATGATCTTAAGCTCTGATTGAAAGTATGTAGCCTAGACGATGCCGATAAATTACAAGAGACTCTAGGTAGGCTGCAATAGTGGTCTAGCAAGTGGTGATTACCTGTAAATCCCGATAAAAGTGCTGTACTGCCAGTCCGTAAAACTGACCAATAAGGCACATACCACACTGGTGTACTTCTTCTCAAGAACAACACTCAAAAAAGAATTTCGGGGTCATCGTATAATCTGACCTTAGGACGTCCTAGGACACACTGAAGAAGGTCGCAACTGCAAAGAAACGTCTCCCGAATGACCCCTGCGATCTTCAGACTTCTATAGACCGTATGCGTACTTCCTGTAATAGAATATGGGCAGCCGACTATTATCTCCTCTTTATGTATGCGTACCCTTTGATAGAGAACGTCCAGAGTCATGTCTCGAAATCTGTCATCGGACTCCGCGATCATCCTTACCCTCTCCGACTTCACCAGCTGAACTCGTTTCCCATGGAGCTCCGCCGTCGACGCGACGATCTCATCTACACTAGACGCATCCTTCTTGGTGAACACGGAAACGAGCTACTGCAGTTCTTTCCCCCCTAACGCCGGATGCGTAACACGCGGACATATATGGAAGCTTTTCATTCCACGAAGGCTCCACGCTCGCTCAGACCCCACCTTGTCCTCTCGGGTGGTGAATGAGTGGAACAGCTTACCAAAGGAAATTGTTGACGCACCTTTGGAGGAATGTTTCAAGAGGCTTTTAAACAAACACTTAATGAAGACGCTAGGATCCTACTTCGCCAGCTTCAGCTGTGACGATCTCTCGAGGAACGTCGTCCCACCACGGCACGCAGCCATCCCACATTGAATTGGAACTTACGGAGCTGACAAGGGATCTCCCCTCTGCTCTCTACAACCCAGTAAACCAATGAGCTAATGAACCAGACTCCTGTGAATCCCGTCCTCAGGTACACTATGAACACGACCTCGTGTTTTTGCAAAGTCTGATTGATGCACTGCTGGACATAGGTAAGGGCGCACCGAAATTAAGACAAATCGCCCGTCTCAAAAACAGAACCGATCGCAAAAGTGGAATTATGTGATTTATTTGTTAAAGAGGCAGGCCTTAAGTAACGTCTTAGCAAGCTGCCAGGTCTAAAGATCATCGTACGTACTGACTTAGTTCTAGCAGATAGAAACTCGTCTGCAATAAATGAATTAAAGCTACGCGCGTACGATGTAGAACCAAGTCTCCGCACTGTAAATTTTCAGCTAGTTACCCGGATTCCTCCACCAAGACGTATTAACAGGTTTCTGATATTTTAAGCGCGGCCGGCGGTTCCAAGCGCTGCTCGCGTTTAGCCATTAATAACTTTTGCAGTCGGCTGAACTAATGAGAGGAGCTGTGCTACTTTGTAACCTCTCAGCGACCAGACCGATTAAGCCTTGCTGTGATTTGGTTAAACTCCGAATTAACCGCCTAAGAAATAGACATCGACTGCTACTCGTGCATCCGCTGTGATAGACAATCAAATCAACGCGGTAGTTTAGTGCTTTACCTAGGGCTTTCTTGTGTGGAAGAAACCTGAGCACCTTCCGAAGTGCTGATGGTTTATGTGAGCAGTTATGTTTTTCAATTCACCTCAGACTCTGCAAGATGCAAGTTGGCGTAGTTTATTGCGGTTCATTGAGCCTCGGCTTTGATTGGTTATCGTGTGTTTGCAACCGATGGAATCGTCCGTTGTTCCTGCTCATGGGCGATTTCAGCTTACCTCGAATACAGTGGCCTGAAGCTGAGCTCCTCCCCGCCACTTGCGAAGTCGAGAGAAAGTTCACGGGGATGATATTTGAAACTGCAGCCACATAGCACATCAAGCAACCAACGCGCATAACTAGGCGCGCGACTCCATATTGCTTAGACCTGCTTTTGACTAGCGGTGGACAACTTATACATGACATTCAGGTCTTGGATCCACTGAAAGCGAGTAACGACACGATGAGCATAGAATTGCCGCTGCCGTACTCTCCTCCGCTTGAGCAAGCCTTCAACTATTGGAAGGTGGACTTTAATGACCTCATTCAAGCCACAAGTCAGATAGACCGATCATTAACAAAGAATTCATCGGCGGAAATCGGTTGGCCCATCATAAAGTTTGGTGTAATATTGTGCTTCCTATTTGTACACCTCAAGTATCTGAAACTTGGGTAATTCAAGCCACATTGGTTTGACAAGAAGAACAACACGCGTGCTCGATGGCGACGCAGACTGCAAAACAGGTTCTTGTAGTCTGGCTCTGTCGAAATGGCTGCAACAACGCGAAAACACAAAACGGCTGCACATTCGAAAAACAAATTGCAGCCGCAGTAAAAACTGCTCACAAGAGGATCTTTGCCTGAGACCTACATGAAGCAGCGCCTAAGGTCCGTAGGTAATGTGCCTGTGTTAACGAACTCAGATGCAAAGCCTCTAACATCAAGCACAGATCGTGTGTCCGCATGGGTGGCGCT
>CALYDF020004503.1:0-17416 GCA_944474145.2 Dicrocoelium dendriticum
AAACTACTCATAGAAATTTGGCTTTGTCATTTTTCTCTTGTGAGTCGAAAGTACTTGAAGTGCCATGTACTCGCGAACTCTCGTACGCTTCTTTTGGCGACCTCGGTGGTTTCGTGCTTTCAACCGCTTGTGTTTCCTTCTCGGAAAACTCTTTTGTGTAGAAACAGTGTTGAATGAACTCTGATCTAAAAGAATTGTACATTGTGGTCCTTGCGTTCCAACGGGACTTTGGAAAAATGTCCTTCGTTCTTCTGTGCTCGCGGCCCAGCTCCAGCTGCGTGCGGCACTGCAAGTGTAACTTGGTCTTCTGTTACGTTGTTGTCCGCGAGTTCTGTGTCCATTACTCAGTCTTTTGACACCTGGACGCCTATCCCGCTACCGCCCTCGAGCCTCTTGTGCGATCTTTTCCATTCGTCAAAGGCGGATTTACTTGCTTCAATTCTTGGTCGCATTGATCAGTGTATCTTCAGTTATCCGTGTGTCAGCTTCTGCTCCCTCGCAAAGGTCCTGTTGTTATATCCCTGGAGTCCACTTCGGCTTTGTGACTTGGTGAGTTCATTCCAATACACTCGTGTCACACTTGGTCGTTCCGATTGGTGCTCTCGTCGCTTGCATAAGTTGTCACCGTAATCCGGTTCACATCTTTGCTTCTTATCTATTACATTCAATTCTTTCTCTGAACCCTCTCCGTCACGATGGTTGTCAAGCGCTGCTTAAACTCGCCGTGTCCGCCTTCTGACGACTCTGTGGTCATGTGTGGTAAAGTGGGTTGTCTAGAAGCGGTTACAGATTCGTCCGGGGGCATGCAGTGCGATATCTGTAACCGTTGGTTCCATAAGGCCTGTACTGGCTTGGATCGTAGACAGTACGCTCTTCTGTCCAGTAGCGAGAGTTTACTCTACCGTTGTAATGACTGTTGTAGGCCCAGGACTGAGCGTTACACGCCAGTAAAGAGCAGTCCTGTTTCTTTGGAAAGTTTGTTGTCTCTGATTGTCTCGTTAGACAGGAAAGTTGAATGGATTGTGCAGGGCCTAGAACGCTCAGGTCTTCTCTGTCAGGAGACAGTAGAAGACACTGGCAAGTTGTCTGATCCTGCATCTGATTGTTCACTGTCGAATGTCAGTTTACCTGTTAGCAAAGACCTTGTTAGTAACGAACCCTCAGACAGCGTGTTTGATTCGGCTGTTAGCGAAGGAGAGCAGCAGGTTTCTGCCCTTGTCAAAAGAAGGCGAAAGAGGGTTAAAAAAGCGGCAAAACCAAAGGCGGACATGAGAGGTCCGTCGGGCGCCCATTCCCCCCTCAAATTCTACTACTACGGAATCGTTGCAACTGGAAACATCTACGACATTAGAGTCTATAAAAACGGACACTAAACTGAAACCACCGACGTCCATGGAGCGTTCGGTAAATACTCCGCGTCGCGGAGACTCGTATACCGACTGCAGTGTTATTTTCAGAAACGCCACTGAGTCTTCTGCTGTTCTCCCAAAAGACCGTATGCTAGATGACCTTAAGTGGTTTAGAGTATGCATTACCAAACTCCTGCCTCCCGGCTTCCCCGGTGTGACTGTGCGCAAACTAACCAGACTCGGTAACTTGCCAGCCGACAAGTCTCGCCCTCGCTTGTTGCGAGTTGTTCTGTCCACTCCGGAGGAGCGCCAAGCACTTCTGCGTTTCGCCTTTAAGCTCAAGGGCACTGGTGTCATTGTGCACCCAGACCTCCCTTTGGCGGATAGGCTGAAATTGCGGGAAGCTGTGAAGGATCTTAAAGCCCGCCGTGAAGCAGGAGAAAAGGGTCTCCGCTTGGTGGGTTTTCGGGTGGTGAGCCGGCGGTCCACTTCCGCCCTACCAGAGCCGGTTCTGGTGGCGCACGATCCCGGACTCACAATGTTAAATCCCTTCAGGTGATCTTAAGCAATGTGCGTAGCCTGCGAAACAAGCTGTGCGAAGTCGGCGCTCTTGTCGACGACTGCCGTCCAGATGTTCTCGCATTCACTGAAACGTGGTTGTCCACCGACGTCACGGACAGTGAAGTGTGCTTGCCAGGCTACGCACTGCTGAGATGTGACCGCACCTCTGATCGGCGCGGAGGTGGCGTTGTTTTGTACGTTAACTCCGCACTTACTGTCTGTAAGACGTATAGTTTCAGATCATCAGAGGGTGATGTTGAGGCACTCGCAGTTAACCTGTGTATTGCCTCCGCGCAACTTAAAGTTGTGCTGGTCTATAGAAGCCCCGACAGCGTTGCTAAGGGGCTTGCTGATTTCATCCGCGAGCATTCGGCAAATAGGTGTTTAGTGATGGGGGACTTCAATCTTCCCGACGTTGACTGGCAGAATTTTTCCTGCGACGCTGTTACAAGGTGTTTGGCTACCGAGCTTCTCGAGCTGGCCTTGCATGCTTCCCTGCACCAATTTGTCGATCGGCCTACTAGATTCATGATGGGTCAAAACCCGTCCCTCTTGGACTTGATCTTCGCTAAATCCATTGATTTTGTCACGGATATTGTATACAACTCACCTTTCGGTGCTAGCGACCACGCATGTCTCTCATTTAAGTGCGCCCTTCGTCGTCAGACTAATGATCATCCCGACCGAGTACCAAATATATGGCGCGCGGACTTTCAGACAATGAAAGCCAAAGCCGCAAAGTCGCCTTGTGTCATTTTGGAAAGTGACGACATTCAAACGGCCTGGGACAGCTTTAAATCATACTTGAGTGAGCTCTCTCTCCCCCATATACCACTATCTGGCAGGAATAAAACTAGGGCAAAGCCACCCTGGTTTGATTCTGCTGTACGCAAACAACTTAACAGACGTGCCAGATGTTGGCGTACTTACTTATCTGCTCCTTCATTATGCACCTTCAAGCGATATCGTGAGGTTCGAAATGCCTGCAGGCAGTATCTACGTGGTGCTCGTCTACAGCATGAAGTAGAGCTTGCTCGTATAGCCTCATCAAACCCGAAACGCTTCTTCGCTTATGTCAAAAGGCGAAGCAACATGAATTCGTGCATCCCAGTGTTGTTTGGCCCGGACGGCACTGCTGTTGTCACGGATCACGAAAAAGCTTGTTTGCTCGGAGAACAGTATGCTGGGGTTTATGTTAGAGAGTCACAGCCGCCGCATATCAGTCTCCAGGCAAAAGTTCCTGAGGGCTCCCACTTGGAGGAGGTTTCTATAACCGAGGCTCAAGTGCTCCGGCTTTTGAGGCAATTAAATCCCAATAAAGCTGCCGGTGGAGATGCTATTCATCCCAAACTGTTGTACGAGTTGGCTGATGAACTTTGCTCTCCGATTACGCAACTTTTTGTGAAGTCTCTACGAGGCTGCTCTCTACCCAAGGACTGGAAGGAGGCTATTGTTTGTCCCATTTTTAAGAAAGGTGATAAGCACCTCCCTGATAACTATAGACCGGTCAGTTTAACGAGCGTGCTGGTCAAGTTATTGGAAAAGCTCGTGAGGGACGCTCTCGAAGGACATTTGAAAGCGTTTGAGTTGCTTAATCCTTCTCAGCACGGTTTTCGTAAGGGCTATTCTTGCCTTACTAACTTGTTAACCGCTCGTGAACACTGGGCCGAAGCCGTTGATTGCGGGAAGGCAGTGGACGTGCTGTTTATTGACTTTTCCAAAGCTTTTGACACCGTTCCACATTCGCGCCTTTTGTACAAGCTGAATTCCTTTGGTATTTCTGGACCAGTCTTACGATGGATTTCAGCTTTCCTAATCGGAAGGGAAATGTGTGTGCGGGTGGGTTCAAGCCTGTCCTTCCGCCAATGTGTTCTCAGTGGCGTGCCGCAAGGTTCGGTTCTTGGCCCCCTTCTCTTCACTTTATACGTTAATGACCTACCTGATGAATTGGGTGTGCCATCCCTAATGTTTGCGGATGACTTGAAACTCTGGTTCACGATAGACGAGCCGATTGGTCCACTGACCCTACAGGAGGCTCTGGATAGACTTTGGGACTGGTCAATTTTGTGGCAGTTGCCAGTTAATTTAGGGAAATGTTCCGTTTTACGCGTTGGTCCGAATGACCCGCCGACGCGTTATTTGCTTGGCGGCAACGAGGTACCGCGAGTTCAACTCCAATCTGACCTCGGTGTTTTGCTGTCATCTGACTTCAAGTCCAGTGAACACTGGAAGACAGCTGCTCGTAAAGGCTTCAACATGTTGTGGATGATCCGCAGGTCATTCGGGATCATGACCACCGACATGTTTGTTAGACTATTTTCGGCTTTTGTAAGGCCGCACTTGGAATACTGCGTCCAGGCTTGTCCTCCATGCCTGGTTCGTGATAAGATGGCAGTTGAACGAGTCCTGCGGTCCGGGACGAAAATGGTGTACGACTTAAAGAAGCTGACGTACCCGGAGAGGCTACGTAAGTTGGATATGTTTTCCATGTATTACAGGCGGCTTCGGGGCGACTTGGTCCTTACATATCGTATATTGATGGGTCAGATTGGTCCTGATTTGACTGGACTGTTTCGCCCAACTCGAATGCCAACCCTTCGTGGCCACCCATTAAAGTTGCACAAACCCCGGTCTGACCGGGTTTTGGCAACTTTTAGATTATCGCGTAGGGTTATAGCTTATTGGAACACATTGCCTGCAGACGTCGTGATGGCACCGACGTTGAAAGAGTTCGAGCATCGACTTGACGCTCTCGGTCTGCAGTTTAAAGTCTTCCCCTTCGTGTCTTAAACTTTTCTTCGTCTATTACGGCTTACGCTTCTTTAACTCATTTTAACTTACATCTTAATATTGCCTACGATATTCGATTAGCTTGTCTTCTCCTCTGTTTTCTTTTCTTTACTGACACTACTGTTTTCTTTTATTCTTCACGTGGCCGGCACAGCGGGGACTGCTAGTGCAGGGCACGTGGGCATTGTTTGGTTGACCATATGAATCGTGTGTGTTGATTTGGCTCTCCTTTGGCACATCAAGGCACCGGTTTCCCTGTTGGATCAACGACGTTTTCGAAGGTGGAACATTCGCGGGATTTTCCTACTGTTCCGGTCCCAATTGAACTTGAATATCGTGTTCAGGCCTGGGCTCCGTAGTGACGCCACGTGTATAGAAAAGATACAGAAACTTGCGACCAGGATGATCGAAGACCAGCGAAAGAAGTCGTACGAATAATTGTCTAAGTAGCTTGGGATAACTTTTCATGGAACAGCGTAGGTTGAGAGTGAATTTGATTGACTTTTGAGGTCATTTAGGGAATGGTATTAGGCTACAGAGCCTACTGCGGAAAGTCGACAGCCTAGCCAAACGACGACAGCAACTTCTCAAACGTCCTGAATCACGTATCGTCTCACCGTTACCAACTGCTATTCTGTCCAACACTCGCCGACGCCCAACGCTTCCGTCGGGGACCCTCCTAGCAAGTAAGCTTGCTACCGCTCCACATCCGCGTTCGTCTAAGCGAATAGCGTGCAGCCCTAGTACAAATGCTGTCATATGTATAGTTGTGCCAGAGTCTAACTAATCGTAGCTTCAGAATTTACATTCGCATTATTCCAATATGTGGATCCCGACCCGTATCGAGTTAAGCCTCTCTAAAACAAAACCTATTAGTCTCACAAGACTGGCTCGCCAACCTTAATCTCTGAGCGCTGGTAAGCTAAGACTTCTAAGTGTTGACTTGCAGCGAAGCCCGGCTATGGAGGTTGTCCTGTTGTCAGCACACCTACTCTGAAACAACGCGTACCTCGGCATCTACCATATTCGTATGGACCCGACGTCCCTTGGATTAAGCGCACTGAGTGCAGGAAGCAACTGACGCCACCCGCTCAACCATGCTCTATAATATTGCATGGCGTTCCAGCACTGTGCGCCCCTGAACCAACCTTACATTGGCGGCAAAAGCACGAGTTTAATCGGTGGCGGTTCCTTCAGCAGACCCTAAATATTTTCAAAGTTATCACAACGGAAGTTCACCGCCTACCTCATCCATCAAGTTATACAAGGAACAGCCCACCATCTCCTGAAAGTGACATTCATCACTGCAAGCATGGCAACCGGTGCCCACACCAACTGGTTTGATAATGAAAGTCGAGACATCCGCCTGCGACAAAATGGGCATCCGGTGCCGAGGCGCACAGCTTCCCTCAGACCCCTAGTAGTAGCTGCCCCCTTGGTACTGACACACTCTGTCCAGAGCGTCCTCAGGCTGTCCATCACCCAACCAAATTTCTCACTGCCTGGAGTAATCTACTCACCTACACATTCCAACCTTCAGGCTGTCAACGAACCAGGCGCCAATCTCTGCTCCGACGACCTCCACGTTGCTTCCCCAACCACCAACCTTAACGGCTTCACCACTCTAAACCAAAAACGGTTGACCGACAGCACCTTAATTACTTCCGCGCCTATCACTTAAACGGGCCTCGCCTGTACCTACCCGATTGCACAGGGCCTCATGCCCAAACTTCCGGAACTCCAATCCCGACTTCTGTCTACTCCAGCGGACCTAATAGCCATAACGGAAATATGGCTCTCCGATGACATAACCGACAGTGAAATCCAACTTCCTCACATGTCAGTTCTCCGCTCGGACCGCGTAGCACCAGGTGGCGGTGTCGCGCTGTACTACGACATCTCCCTCAGTTTCAGCATTTTAACAAACACTGCCCTCCAGTCTCCAGGCATTTTGTGGTGCGAGGTCGTACTAACCGTCAAAATGGCCCAGCTACCAAGAAGGACGCACTAATAGTGCACGATGTCCACCTTAGGTTATCTCACAAACGCACACACTTTCTTATATTGGGAGACTTCAACCTGCCGCGTTTATTCCATTCTGTCCCCCCTACTGACTCTTTTGCATCAGACCTCATTGATCTTCTTCACACGGCTCCGTTGTACAACCACACCTATCAGCCGACCAGATTCCGATCCAACACCAACCATCCCTGCTAACTGACATCCTCACTAATGTAGAACAGTTGGTTGAGCAGGTTAAGTATGAGGCCCTCTAGGACTCTGTGACCATTGCCTTCTCCGTTTCGATTTATATATGCTTCGCCGAAAATCCCGTGAGCACGTTAACGTATACAAAACACTGGACTGATTACGGGAAGTTGAACCAATCGAGTGCCGACAGCGTGTGGTCAAACTTTTGCCTTACCATACGTGAACTCTGCCCTATTACCACGAAGCGCAAACAAGTTTTCAAAGGGAAGACGTGCCTATCACTCATCCGAATTCGTGAACGGAAGTAGATTGCCTCCAAGGACACGGCACGGAGACACTAACGCTCTCATCCAACAGCTACTCAGAGGGAATATTATCGGTCCATCTGTAACTAATTCGTTTATCTTGTGCGCAAAAAATAAGAGTGAGCATCAGCGTCATCTTATACGTAAATTTTCACCCAATCTCGAAGACTTGTATAGTCACGTCAACAGTCTTCGACAAGTCAAGCAGGGTGTCACTGCGCTGATGACCTCCACAGAGCTCACAAACGCAGTGAATGAGGCAGCAAAAGTCTTGTGCCAGTAGTACGCATCCACATTCTTCGTTCTATCAATGCATACAACGATAATACCTTCTACCGTCTCACCCCTAATTTCCCTGACGAATGTTCAGTTTATTCCGGAGAAGCTCCTGTCGAAACACAAATCCCTGCGGCTAACGACCTCTCTTGCCACTGATGGTTTCCACCCAAGGCACTTGCAAGGGTGCGCTGCAGGTCCAGTTTTACCCTTAGCAAAGCTGTTCACCCACTTCTTTTCGTAAGGCGAAGTTCCCAATGACTGGAAATGTTGGACTATTACACTAATCTACAAAGTTCATACTCGCACAGACCCGGCAAAGTACCGAGCATTAACCCTCCTCTCTACGATCTCCAAAGTGATGGAGTCCATCGCCGCAGACGCCTTAAAGGACCACATGGAGCCTCAGAAACTGATAACCGATTGCCAGTACGGCTTCCGGTGGCCAAAATCGTTCCTAAGTAATGTGCTACTTACCAGGGATAGTTTGATGAGTACTTCCGAACCTGGCCTAGAAACGCGTGCCATATTCTTGAATTTTGCCTAAGCCAAGGTCGACAACAAAAATTCTACCACAGAAACTGTTGTCTTAAGGTGTATCAGGGGCGTTGATGGTCTCGATCCCAAACTAACTAAAAAGCCCTACCGTCCACGTGTGCGTCGACGGAGTGTTGTCCGTCCGCACCCTTGCCAAAAGCGGAGTTCCATAGGGGTCTGTTATGCGACTGGAGCTCTTCCTAGCCTTCATTGATGACGGTCACAATGCAAGTGGCGTCCTCGTTGCTGTTATACGCGGAGGACACGAAGCTGTGGCGGACAATTAACGTTTCTGATCATGCCCATGCACTTCAGATTGACCTCGACCGTCTACATCAGTGGTCCATAGAAAACAACCTTCCATTAACGCTTTCTACCCGCCCTTCCGGTTTTTTCCATATTCAATTTCTGGGGGCGTCTATCCTCCAGAGCTCATCAGCCGAAAGAGCTGGGTTACATTACGTAGCTGAGTCTTTCTGTATCCGCTTCCTGCCGAAAAGCAGCTTCTGCTGCTGACTGCATGGTGGGATTGTTGAAACGAGTTGTAGTCAAATTGGCCCTAGCAGGTTTACTCTCCTCCTATTTTCGACCCCACTCAGAGTTTGCTATTCAAGCTTGGAGACCCTGGCTGCTGTTGGACCAACGTATACTCAAAGGCACACAACGTCGAACACAAAACTGGTCCGAGGTCTCAAGCACCTAGATTATCCACAATGACTTCACTGCCCGGGCCTCTACTCGCTTAAGTACCGACGTCTCAAGGGCAACCTGATCCTTGAATTTATGATCTTATCCAACCCTAGGCATTCCTGTCGCCACCTAATCACACTGCACCAATCGTGCTCCCGTATACGAGGCCACCCACGGAGGTTCACATATCAGCACATTCGGCTTAACTGCAGACGGCACTGCGCTTTGTAACTTTGCCGACCGTAGCATGCTCTGCCTGTCGTTTTAGTCTCGGCATCTATTGGGGTGGGTTTGAAGACCCGCCTGGACTTTCATCTGGCCGAGCTGCACAGCGATATTTCCTGAGACAACTACCTGCTAATTAATGGCGTTTCCCTTATTTTTTATTGTTTACCTATTTCCTTCTCATAAACGTGTCGGAGGGCGTGGTGGGATGTCACGCTTTGAGCCAGCATGCATTCTGCTTAAATGCCGCATAAGACGGATGAGGATACAGCTAACACAAGAATCCAACCCGCTATAAATTTGCTTGGCCTTTCATCAGACCCGACTCTAACGTGCTTTCCCCTAACTTTTCATCCCATTAAATAAATTAGCAAATGTACACTAGCCCGTTCTGAGAAGTTCATCTTTGCCTTATAGGTTAGATGAGTCTCCTAATTTTTATTGTGCTATAGGATACTTTAAGGTACTTCATTTGACACAATAGTTTCACTTGTCAGATTATTTAATCCTACAAAACGATCTTTTTCTACTCCAACTTTACAAACCCTATTAGAAAAGGTACAACTTAACTAAAAAATAAAATATAAATACTTTAGCGTTTATTTATTTTTTTTAATGTTCAAGTAGAATTGTGAATTCGACTAAGAGAGGAATCTTACTGACGAAGCGCGTTTTTTCCAGGTTAAGTGGAGGCTGAAGTAAGTTTGCATTGAACAGATGAACCCTCCCGTGTGTTTGATTTGTTTGAAGTGTGGTGGTTTTCAAGGAGCTCAATATCAAGGAGCACCACCAAAAGACGCATGTTAAATATGACAAGTTGCTTAAAAATGAACCAGCTGTTTAACTGAAGCAAAATAAGGCTGGAATAACGTCAAAGAAAGGCCTGTTTGCAAAGGTCGGTCTTTCGCATGCAAGTGCTATTGAAGTAAGTTACGAGGCGGCAAAGCTAATGGCGAAACACTGCAAACCATCTGATGATGGTGCATTTGTCAAACAATTTATGATGAAAATTGTGCGAAATATACGTACTGAGAAAAAGCAAGAATGGGCCCATGTTTGCCTGGTACGCAACAATATGATTCGCAGAACTGAAGACATCTCCTCCAGCATCAAGAGACAATGGGAAGCAAAAGGGGCAACGTTCGTCACTTTCAATAGCCTGTGATGAACACACTGACGCACCTGACATTGCCTAACTCCGCATTTTTCGTAAAATGGTTTTAGAGAGCCAATACGTGGGAGTAAGGAATTACATGATCGGGGAAAATTAAAGATCAAACGTGAGGAATAGCTCCATTTGCTTCTGTTTCTGCTGCAAGCAATTACATTAACCTGTTAATGATAGCATATCTGTAAATATTAATGACGGTGTTCCCGTCATGAATGCCGATCAGAGTGGATTAACAAAACTTGTCTGTAACAAATTCAGTGAAGAGAGAGGGCACAGCCACTAAAATAAACTGTCATCCATCAAAAAGTTATTTGGGCCAGACATCATAGCTGATAGCAATTTGTGAAGTAAGTGCTAAATTTAGCAAACCTGCTCGATCTAAAGTCCTGATTCATGGTCAGTTTTAGCAGTTTCACCTGACATCCAGGATGAATACGGAGATGTTTCGAGTCATATTAAAATCAGGGAAAACAAACATATGTTTTCGTTAACTTGTCTTCTGGCTTATACAATAGCAATCACAATGTGCAGACAGACATTACAAGTCAATGCTCCTAAAGCGAGTTAACTAGATACTGAGAGTGCTGTATGTTAATTCCCGACGACCTACCGCATGTAACCTCGGGGTCAGAAATCACCAGCTAGGGTAGTCCCAGTCCTTTAGTAAGCTTCTTCTGTACATATAGCCTCGTTTCATAGAGCCGGATTACATTTACTTCAGCGGCTTCCAGTAGTCACATGCGGACGTAGTTCGAGTGTTCTTTGGGGCCGGATAGATAATTTTGAACGAATCAGTGAAGTTTGTGGCTTGCCCTGTATCGGCTAAACCCACGTCTATTGAAGATTTGGCTGTTTTTCCGCTTCCATCTCCAAGCCTGACCAAGTGGTGTTCCATCATTCTCTCAGGTTGACGCCTTGTCGTACTTCCAACATATTCCGCCCCACAGGAGCATAACAATTAGTAGATACACTTTCAGTTGGTGCTGACAGGCATTTTATCCCTTGAGTTTAGTCCCACTTTCGGAATGCTAGTGAACTGGATTTGCATCTGAGCCGCTGGCTATGTGGGTCTGAGTGCAAACGAAACACGATAAGATAAAAGTTCCTTCGCAACCTCGCTCTTGTATGGCAGCTGTAGTTAGATTGGCTTACGTCCCATTGGCTTATGTCCCATCTTGGCTCTAATGAAGCGTTCTGGCTAGCCATCCTCCCTTAGCACTAAGCGAATTTACTCCAATTTGTTCGGAAGTGTGTCTTTCGAGCAAATACGTTCAGTTCGGCTCACTAGCCTACTTATCAAGTTCCGTTCAAACCTAAGTGACACAAAGCTGTGGAAGTTTGTGTAGTACCCATTCCACGTACTTTCCTATAGACGCAACGCTGCAACGCATTCCCATCCAGTCTTTTCACGGCGACATCGAGGAAATGAAAGCGACTGTTTTCCTCTAATTCGCAGGTGAACTGTGTGGCTGGATGGCCTTGGTTGAACGTGTGTGTTAGTTACTCGGTGCTTAGAGATGATTGAAGCAAGACCAAAATGTCGTCCACGTTACAGTGACATAAAACGATACTTGAGATCGTTAGTTTTGGCTTTCCCTCATCCAACATGCAATGGAGACGTCGGTGAGGAACTGACCCAGTGGGGAATCCATCGTTACCCCATCGCAAAGTCAGTCTAATTCGCCAATGAACAGAAACTGAACATTAAACGTGAAGCCGAGTAATAGTTCCTTTAAGATCACCTTGGCTATGCCGACATTAACGTGGTTTGTATCAACATACTCACAGTTGTAGTTTATAGTCTAGAGCAATAGTACGTTGGTGAAGTATGAAGTAACGACAAGGGAGCAAATTGTTAGATTGGAAACACTTACATCACGCAGGATATCCACAAAATAAAATCTACCGTTCATATAGTGCACAACAATTCGCTGGAATAGGCGTAAGATTAAAAACCAGCCACCGAGCAATCCAGTGATATGGGGAGTTTCTCTGGTCCAAGACCAGACGAAGTGGACGTTAGGTTTGTGAGATTTTGGTAGTTATAAACCCTTGGAATAACCGTTCCTACCTACCGAAGTTGTTGATAAGTGGCTTCGTTGACGTAAACGTCGTTTTGAACTTATCTAAGACAGTTGCAAAGTTGACCTTCAATCTGTTTTTTCGTCTTTCTCAGCCATGGCCCTTAGGAACTTGGTTTTAACTGCCGGTGTTCTTTTCATTTTGCTCGAGTAGTCAACATTGTTCATGATAATAATGTCCGCGCCCTAATCTGGCCTAGTGAGTAGGACTTTGACAGTGCTAACTAGACGGTTAAGAGCTTCAAGATATTCTTGCATTACCGGAGTGTTTTGTACCATCCTCGCAAGTCAGTACTGGTAAAATGCATGCACTAGAAACGAGTTAAACTCTTCCGAATTCATTTCAGAACAGGACATAATTTGTGAGGTCTGTGTGCACACCTATTCAAACTGCGTCCCTAATGCCAGTCTGTTATCCTTCCTAGCAGAATAATAGAGCTTAGGGCCTAACGCCAAAACCACCATAGCACCATGCATGACAAGTTTTGAATATGCCTTTCTGGTTCGACCAGAAAAGATGCTCCTGTGAAGCGGAGTACATTGGTAGTATGACAAGGTGTCAACGTGATAGAATGAAGGAACACCACTTGGTCAGGCTTGGAGATGGAAGCGGAAAAACAGCCAAATCTTCAATAGACGTGGGTCTAGCCTATACAGAGCAAGCCACAAACTTCACTGATCCGTTCAAATTTATCTATCCGGCCCCAAAGAACACTCGAAATACGTCCGCAGGCGACTACTGGAAGTTGCTGAAGCAAATGCCATCCGACTGTATGAAACGAGGCTGTATGTACAGAAGAAGCTTACTAAAGTCTTGGGACAACCGTAGCCGGTGATCTCTGATCCCTACGGTAAAACGCGGGCGGTCGTTGTGACTTAACTGTCTCCAGTAGCAATGACTTATAATGTCTGTATGCACATTGTGGTTTGTGTATTCTTGTATATGCTTTAGCCTGAAGTACCGAAAACCTATGTTCGCTTACAATGACTTCTGTTCATATTATGGGGCTTTTACATAAGTAATAAGCGGTGCCAAACCTACCTGACCCTGCTTGGCTGGGTAACTGTAGATATTTAGTTGATCTAGGGAGCCACCAGTACACGTTGGACACGAACATTCACTGAAGAAATGCAATGGCAAACCAGTTGTTCTCCGCAGCAGTGCCTTCAGGAATAAGCTGCAACTTTTCCAAAGACAAATATCTCAAACGTGGTGTAATGCCGCACATTTCCCTCACTTTGGGAAATCATGTGGAGACATTCAGAATCCAGCGTCTATGCACAATTGTAAAGCTTGTAAAAGATATTGTATCCCTGGTTGAGGAGTTTTACGAACGCTTCTAAGAATTCGCAGCCATTTAACTGAAGATTGGACTTCGTTCTTTGCCTACCACCGTAGACCCTGGGAATGCTCCAGGTCAACTGTAAATAGAGCTCATAGAGTTGCAAACTGATGTCGAATGTCACAATCGGTACAATCAGCTCTCCCTCAAGGAATTTACCATTAGCTGGATAAGGACAGCTTCAACGGAATTCGCACATTTTCTATGTATATTCTCAGCTTAATTGCCTCGACATACTTGCGTGAGCATTCACAGTTGTGAATTTAACAATAACCTTGTGAGGACGAGACCAAAATATTCTTATCTACTCTTATAATTCGTAGACAAACCAGTGTCATTGAGCCTGACCTAACCAGTTTACTGCAGTCAAGGTATCGGTTTCGCTCTTTACATTAAAATGCAGTACATACTCTTATTGGCCACTTTTGTTCATTATTTTAGTGTCAGCATGAGTAAGGCTAGAGGTATTTTGACTTCACAACATGTGGCCCAATTTGCAAAACGTTTAAACATTGAAAATTTGGTTAGTCGTGTCAAGCGGATTTTAAGCAGAATTAACGATCAGGGAGTTTCAGTTAAAGTAACGGTCATTACAAACGGCAACACTGGGAGATAATTGAGAAACACAGCCAACCACGAGGGCGAAATGACATGATGCACACGGAAACCAAAAAAAGGTGAAATGGTGTCACAATTATAGGGAATTTAGCCCGACTGAATACAACTAGACTCAGTATCTCTGAAACACAAGGAAGTTATTGTGCTACACAAGTTGTCATCATCAACCGAACCCGAAATTTGCCCCCTACCTTTAACGAAGGAAGCTCAGTCTATCAGGGCAAACTCATAATGTGTATACCAAATCGTGTGTGACTGAGGGGACAGTTATGTTGGCAGAACGAACAGTTCTCTGACTTGTCGAATAAAGGAGCGGTTGCCGAGATGGGTTCAGGATTAAGTTGCCCAAAGTTCTTACCCCGTCAAATTGCTTGCTTGCATAGACCACTAGCTTTCTCGACAGACAAACCTCTATTATTCCCGAGTCACCTGATGGAGATATGCTCTGCGTTCGAATTTGTGTTACGTCAGGCTATTCCCCACTATCTTTTATTTACTGAGGCGTTCGCAGTAAGCCTTATGAAGCCAGCCCTATGCGTTCAGAAGCAATTATTTGTCAGCTTAATGCTGCTGTGGACGTAAGGGAGAGCTTCCGTCATTCGTTCTGATCCTTAGGATTGACTGGTGGAAGCCTTTGTTAGTGATAGCTTGCATATGGGTTATTGTTATTGGTACGGAGGTTACAATACGAAATGAAGCGATCCACCCCTTTTCGTATTATTTGCTTGCTTCCCATATTCTGTCTCGGCTATTATTGGTTTTCACCCCGTGTTCAATAATGCCGCCTGTCTCCAGGTATACTGAATTGTCGGACATCGAGTGAAATACTACTCAGTTGGCAGCTAGTTTGTGAAATAAGTGACCGTCCACTTCTAGCACTTCATTGATCAATTGATATGCAATTTTGGTTCTGTGACTCTGAAAGTTGACGAATGCTTTGCATTACATATCATTAGTACGGCCATCTACCAGTGCATTTGCACTCCGAATTCCCTGCGTTTGTTTGATCGCATTGAAAATATTGTGCATCTGCAAGGTAGGTATGAAATCTCCGATGATTTTAGGTTTGGCCATCAGCTATCTAGATATTGTATAGGTCGAATAAACGTCCTGTCTTGTGTAATAGGGAGCGTTAAATCCCCATAATACTGGTTATCTAACTATTCCACAGTAGCGCGCACGTTGTCAAAAATGACAAATGAATTCCGATGGGACGGCAGGGTAATTGCTTAGAACAGAACGATATGGGTTTGCACGCATCCAGCCGATACAGGGTGTTCCACGAAGTTAACTGATTCGTTCGAAAACATCTATTAAGCTCCAAACAACCTCTCGAAATACATCCGCCAGCGACTGATAGAAGCCGCTGAATGCTTTGTAATCCGGCTCTATGAACCGGCGCTGTTTGTTCAGAAGAAGCAAGCGAAAGGCTTGCGACTACCCTAAACGTGATCTCTGAACCGGGAGGTCGGTCCCCTTGAGTTAACAGACAGCACTGTCAGCATCCACATAACTTGCTCTAGGAGCAACGACTTTTAATGTTTGTCTGCACATTGTGAATTGTATATAATTGCATAAGCTTGAAGACGAGTTATCAAAAACAAATGTGCATTTACCCTGACTTCTGATCATGCTATGGGGCTTTTATACAACTAACAATCGGTACCAAAACTACCTGATCCCGCTTGGCTGGGTAAGTGTAGATATTTGGTTGATCTAAGGAGCCACCAGTACATGTTGGACACGAACCTTCACCGACAAAATGCAGTGGCAAGCCAGTTGTACTCACGTAGCAGTGCCTTCAGGAATAAGCTGCAACTTTTCCGAAGACAAATATCTCAAACGCAGCGTAATACCATACATTTTCCATCATTACGGGAAATCATGACAAGCAGCATCAATACACAATTGTAAAGCTATATCAAATATATTGTATCTCTGGCTGAGGAGGTTCAAAACGCTTCTAGGACTTTGCAGCCGTTTGAAATATGATTGGAACTTAACCGTTGCCTACCATGTTAGACCATGGCAATGCTCTAGGCCACAAGCAAATAGAGCTCATTGAGTTGCAAAGTGATGCTGAATGTCGCAAACGGTACAAGGAGCTCCCTCTCACCGAATTTACCGCCAGTTGGAAAAAGACGGTTTCAACAACTTTTGAACATTTTTAAGTATATTCTTAGCCAGTTTGCCTCGACATACTTGTGTGAGCCATCCCATTTATGAATTTAACAAAATACATATGAGGACGAGATGAAGTTATTTTCATCTAGATGCTATAATTCGTAAGGAAGGCAGTGTCATTGAGGCTTACCTAACCAGTTTGCTGCAGTCAAGATATCAGTTGCGGTCTTCACATTAAACATTCTGTAAGCACTAATATATGCCATTTTTGTTTATTATCTCAGTGTCAACGTGAATACGGCTAAAAGTATTTTTACTTCACAACAAATGGCCCACCTTCCGTAACGTTTAGACGCTGAAATTCTAATTAGTCGTGTCAGGCGAATTATTAAGCAAAATGAACGATCAGATAGTTTTAGTTAAACTAACACTAATGGAAACCGGGAGCACTCGTATATTTTCGATAAACAAAGACAACCACGAGAGCGTAGGATTTGACGCACGCGGCAGCCAAAAAGAAGGAGAAATGGTGTCACCATTCTAAGGGGATTCATCCCTTTTGAAATCAACCAAGCGTATAATCTCAACCGCAATTATTATTATGCTCCCCACGCTGTCCTCAATAACCGCACCCTAAATTTGCCCCTGTCTTCAATGAAGGAATCTCAGCCACTCAGGGCAAACTCATACAGTGTATACCAGACTTTGGGTAAATGCGACGACAGTTAATTCGGCAGAACTGACATTTATTTCACTTCCCGAATAAAGGGGTGGTTGCCCAGATGGTTTCAATTTGAAGTTGCGCAGATTCTTACCCCGTTATATTCCTTGCTTGCGTAGACTATTAAGTTTCTCGGCAGACAAACATATATTATTCCCGGGTCACCTGATGGAGATATGCTCTGCGTGCGAATGTTTGTTAAGTCTGATTATTCCCCACTGTCTTTAATTTACTGAGGCGTTCGCAGTAAACAGTATGAAGCAAACCCTGTGCGTTCAGAAGCAATTATTTGTCAACGTAATGCAGCCGTGGACTTAAGGTAGAGCTTCGTCGTTCGTTCTGATCCTCAGATTGGCTGGAGGAAGATGTTGTTAGCGATATCTTGCATTTCGTTTATTGTTATTGGTACTGATG
>CALYDF020004504.1:0-17401 GCA_944474145.2 Dicrocoelium dendriticum
ATCATCATCATCATCATCATCATCATCATCATCATCATCATCATCATCATCATCATCATCATCATCATCATCATCATCATCATCATCATCATCATCATCATCATCATCATCATCATCATCATCATCATCATCATCATCATCATCATCATCATCATCATCATCATCATCATCATCATCATCATCATCATCATCATCATCATCATCATCATCATCATCATCATCATCATCATCATCATCATCATCATCATCATCATCATCATCATCATCATCATCATCATCATCATCATCATCATCATCATCATCATCATCATCATCATCATCATCATCATCATCATCATCATCATCATCATCATCAGCGTCGTCGTCATCATCAGCGTCGTCGTCATCATCATCATCATCAACGTCGTCGTCATCATCGTCATCCTCATGAGGAGCAGCAGCAGCATCATCATCATCATCAGCAGCGTCATCATCATCATCAGTTACTGAGTGAGCATACAGCCTTCAATCTTTTTCTGTGGGATAGACGAGTAGGCACACTGTCGTTCTACACGACTCAGCCGAGCCATGAAATCATTCAAAGATTCGCCTGCTTCTTGGTGTATTCGGGAGAAAATATATCGCGCGGTAGACACGTTCATTTGGTAACTCCATGCACGATCGAGAGCATCGAAGGCGTCTATAACCGATTTGCATCCCTGGAGACCCAAATCATCGAATTGCCGTTGTCCCATATCTCCGGGTAAATGTAAAGGCAGCTTCAATCTTTTATCCTCATTAAGAGCAGTAGGGAGATCGCTGATTGAATCCAAGTAATTTTGGAAGGATGTTTTCCAATGGAACCAGGCCTCTGATGTCGGTCTGCTGCCGCAGTCAATCCAAAAAGGAGATGGGGGTTGGATGGAAAGGTTCCTTTTTTGCCTCCGCTACGGCACAATGCTGTATCAAGAAAGCCACAGAACAGGTAAAAATGTATCTCGTAAAAACCACGTACAACTGGGTCAATCCCTTGTTAAACCGAGAGTCAAACCACAGACACACGACCAATGATGAAGTAGGAATGAGTCAGCAACCAACCAATGAGATTGAGCCAATCGATCTTGCTCACATGGTTACCACATACAGTGCTTGTCCGGGCGTGTGACGGCTGTCTGAGTGCGTTTAGAAGTGACGATTTTCTACGTATAACATATCAGGATGCATACGGATCCGCGAGAGGGAGGCAATGGTCCTATAAAGTGTAAGCGTACGTAAGAGGACCACAAATCCAGCATAGGGAATGAGCCGAGAGGACTACGGTTGTGTCTATGTACCTTGGACCGCTGGACCGCTCGGGCCCAGTCACGAGCATCTTTGTTTACACTTGGCCAAACGAAACGATCGGTGACCAGTTTTAAAGATGCCCAAATGTATGTATGTATGTAATCTCAACAGTGTAGCAACTAGACAGAGCCAACAAAGCCATTTAGATCAGTGGATAGGTGACAGTCATTGCGTCATAATCATCGTGGCATGGTAGTTGAAGATGGGCAACACACTTCAGCTCATATGCCGCATGAAGAATGGAACATTTCGGCAAAAATTAGAACAAAACGTTTTTAGTTTGTTTGTCACGCGCCGATTTTTCTCCTTTTTTGTCATTTTCAATGTTGGTAGTATTAAACATGTGAATCACTACAATACTGTACACAATTTATCCACGGATTCCGGTTGCGGGCCATGTCTTCAAGAGTCCTAAGCCATTGGCACTCCTCATCTTTGGGTCCCCCTCCTGGAAGACGTACGGATCCAACAGCGGCTTGACACGACGTCAGCATTTTCATGTGCTGCCGCCAAGTGGAAGGCTGGCCATCGCGCGGTCGCTTCCAGCCAGGTCCTTGACGAGCGAATAGGGCGACGCGGTAGACGCTCAGGTGCCATGCGTAGGACATGACCGAGCCATCGTAACTGGCGCGACAAAACCAGTTTGTTGAAGGAAATACTTGCATTCCCCAGGATGCGATGTCGAACGTCATTACTATTAACTCGATGTTGCCACCAAACACGAGCGATCCTCCTTAAGCAACCGGCATCGAAGGCAGAAAGACGACGCGTATCTTCCACGCGAATCGGCCAGGACTCGTAACCATACAACAATACTGAGCGAAGTGATGCGCTGTAAATGCGGCCCTTTAGTGAGAATGAGACGTCACGACGACGCCACAAGTGCCTCAGATTGACAAATGCCGATGGAACTTTAGCGATACGAAGCGAAACTTCTTTGTTGATAGTGCTGTCAGCAGAAACACAGCTCCCGAGGTAGACGAAACTATCTACCTGTTCAAGTTGTGCACTTTCGAGAGTGAGCACGGGAGCAGGTAAAAGCCAATCCTTGAGCAGTACTTTACACTTCGATGGGGCGAAGCTCATGCCATACTTAGGTGTTTCAACCGCCAAACGATCCAGAATGAGTTGCATACCCTGAGGATCGTCACCAAGTAAGGCGATATCATCAGCAAAATCTAAGTCGGTCGCGCGCTCGCCCGGTAGAAGCTCTAGGCCAAAATGTTGGAAACCTTCTAGGGCATTCGACAGAACTTCTTCGATTGCGAAGTCGAAGAGGAATGGGGACATAGGGCAGCCCTGTCGCACACCGCTATTGACAGCGAATTGCGAAGAAAGCGTGCTATAGACCCCCACTCTGCCGGATGTATGAAGGTAACGTGCTCGTAAGATGGCGGTATATTTCTCTGGCACTCCGTTCTTTTGCAAGCAACGCCATAAAGCAGGTCGATCCACGGAGTCAAAAACGGCACGTATGTCTAAGAATGCAACGATAGTGGGCCTGTGATAAATGTGGCGATGTTCAAGGAGTTGGTGGGGTGTGTAGATTTGATCCACGCATCCGCGGCCAGGACGGAAACCAGCTTGTTCGTCACGGTAGTATGATTCGCGTACTGGGGATAGTCTACGAAGCAGAATGGATGCCACTAGCTTAAAGGCAGCCGAAATAAGACTAATCCAGCGATGATTTGCACATGAAGTACGAGCGCCTTTCTTGAAAATTGGGACAATAACTGATTCGCCCCAAGTGGAAGGCACTTTCACTTTATGCCAAATTTTTGCGAACAGCGCAGTTAGCTGGTAAATGATCGCCACACCGCCATACTTGAATAGCTCCGGAGGAAGTCCGTCTAAGCCTTCAGCCTTGAAGCGCTTCAAGCGTCGAATCTCAAGGCAGGCTTCTGCTTTGCTGGGTAGATTCAGTGGGACGAACCAGGGTCGACAACAAGGTGTGCTGCATGTACTGATGGAGTGGTGAAGGCCACTTGAACTGCAAGTGAAAGTGCTCGGCCCAGCGGTCCATATGCCTCTGTTGGTTGGTGATCGGAGACTCATCCACCTCACAAATGACCTCACTGACACCAGACTTCCTGAGGCCAGTGGACCGAATGAGTTGGAAAAGCCTGCGAGTGTTGCCAGAGAGGGCAGCAGTCTCCATCTCTAAAGCACGCTCAGACCACCATGTATCGCGATCCTTGCGTAGGCTTTGCTTGAGCAGCCGGTTGGCAGAACGGCGCCGCTCGTTGCAATCTAATTCCGCGGGGATATCTTAGCGGCGTTCGAACAGCTCCGGAGATTGAGCAGAGATCCAAGACTTTAAAGGGCGTCGAGTTAGGCCGCAGCGTGACTGTCCGGAAATGGTCATCGCTTTCCGCATACAAGTCCAGTGTTTTTCCACTTATTGCGGTGGATTGCAACTGAGTGCATATGCCAGTGAAGACTGATAGCTCTCCTGGACAAAGGAATCAGTTAATCTGCTTACATCAATCTTGCGGTGCTTCGTGTTTAGGCATCCTTCAAAACACATACAGATTTTCGCGCAGACCAGAGCATGATCTGAGTCAACACAAGTGGACCAAAAGGACCTGCAGTCCAGTACGCTGTCGCGCCATCTGAAGCTAATTACAATGTGATCAGTTTGAGACCACGGTCGTTTTGGCGAAAGAACGCCACGTTGCGGAACGCTTCTTCGTACGCCTGAAGCTAGTGCTCGAAAGGAACAGACGGTTGTCCTCGCACAATTTGCGAAGTTTCTCCGTTATCATAGCGGTTCTCATCGAGCGAGTGATGGCCACCAAGGTGGCGTTTGTATGGTAACAGGCGGCCAACCCGTGCCCAAATACCAGGATGAGACAGTGAGTGAAGGGTGTCGTAAACTGTGCGTCTGAAAATGGCAGGCACCATAGGTCTTGGATAATCTGTGCAAGTGTCACAAAGGATAGTTCCGTCCGTACTTTGGAGAGGAACGGGTTGCACATGCAGTGAAGTGGACTGCATGGTGCGTTGGAGGCCTTCGTCTTGAGTCTGAGCCGATGCCATAGCGGCGAGATCGACAGTGCGCAAAGATTGAAGAGTGAGATTGACGCGAGAGCGAGCTTTGGGGTTGGCGACACCTTGAGAGCTACTCCTACCAGGCTGGTCAATGGTGAGAGGTCAGACAAACTCAGTCTCCTGGTCATTCAGGTTTGGGGTCTGAAATGGGATGGCGTCCATTTTTATAAAATTAAATCATTGCCACTTCCCCGCTTCCTTGTGGACAGGCTTTTGAGTCAAAGGCTTTGGATGAGGACCCTAATCGTCCTCCTATCTAGGTCTGGACGCCCTGGCAGTATCTCAGCCACACATACTATGAATCTTTCGTCAAACAATTTCTTGATGCTCCGGCCACCGCAGAGGATACTCAACGTTGCCCTATCTGCTGCATCGAGCATGGTGGTTAGTGGTTTGGATGCTACTGCTCAAGCCTTCCCGTCTTTTTATTCCCCCTCTTACGCTTTTTCACTCTTACCGTCCCCTTCCAACTTCACTTATATCCCCCCAGTTTTCAATCTTCCGATTCTTGGCCCTCCCCCAACGTTCTTTGCTAGACACACCTAATTTAAACTCACATAATAACGCGGAGCGTCACTCCTCTCCTGTCGACAAGCCCCAGTTCATCGGCTTCCATTTGGAGTCCTCCATCCTCCTTCAGATTGGCATGCCTCAATGTACGCACATTACTACCGATCGGTCACAGGCATCACTTCCCCGAACATTGGAGATCTTCTCGATCGATATCTGCTGCTTATCAGGGACCCGCCTGCAAGACTCGAGCACTGTGCTCACTCTGCGATCCCCTTCAGGTGACGCAAGCAGTATTTTCTCATTGCGCTTATCCGGTGACGATGCAGCTTCGAGCACCGGCCAAGCTGGTGTTGGCATTGCCCTGAGCCCCGGGCTGAAGCTGCTATGGTTGATTGGATTCCAATCAGTAGCCAGGTATGTGCGGTCCGATTGGCTGGCTCGTTCAAAGCCTCGAAGTCGCGCGGGACTAATAGGTGTCTACTCATCATCGCCGCCTACGCGCCCACAAACTGTAGCGATGACTCGGTAACGAACGATTTCTACCGCCAACTGACCCAGCTCCTTCGCCACAGAGGAAGCACGGACACTGTTTTGCTGGCGGGGGATCTGAACGCACAAGTTGGAAAGTTGTCCACTGATAAAATGCATCTGGGCGGTCAGCACGGTGTAGGCTCCTGTAATGATAACGGTGAGCGGTTACTTCATTTTTGTGAAGATACCCGCTTATTTCTTGCGAGCACTAACTTCCGACACGGTAGTCGCCGGACGGTGACTTAGCGTCCACCAATTTCGAACCAGCCTTGGACGCAGCTCGATCACGTTGCTATCAGTTACCGCTGGAGAGGTTACATCCAGGACTGTCACTCGATTGGGAGCACATGTGTGGACACCAATCATGCACTTGTATGTGCTGATTTGCGGATGCGTTTTGGTGGATGCCCACGACGACTGTGCGAGCGCATTGACACCAGCCAACTGACAAAGCCAACTGTTCTGAATGCGTATCGAAGTACGCTGACATGCGGACTAAGGAAGCGCTCACTGGAGACAATTGATGATCACTGGTCACCTGTTCGCCAGACCTTACTATCAACAGGCAAATCCTCATGTGGGATGTCTAATAGCCAACATGGATATTGGATCTCTTCTCAGTCTCTGGAACTTATCGACGCTCGCCGGCATATCCCGGCTGGAAGTGAACACAAAGAAACTCGCAAAGAGCTCCGGGCAAGACTCCGTGTCAGCCTGAAGAGAGACCGCGAATCTTGGTGGTCTTATCGTGCGTCAGAGATGGAAGTGGCCGCTGCCGTTGACAACCATCGTAAGTTATTCCGTCTGATACGGGAAACGGGCAGCAGGAGACCTGGATTTAGTGAAACTGTACGTGACGAGAGTGGACAGCCTATCCACAATTTGTCAAAACGTTTGGAGCGTTGGGCTGAGCATTTTGAAAAGCAATTCAATCGGCTAGAATCGTTCGATTCGCCGGTCATTGATCGCCCTGCTCCGTGGGCTGTCCCTTTGGGTCCACCCTCTTGCTCAGAAGTCGAACATGAGATCGGACTGTTGAAGTTGAACAAAGCCGCAGGACCAGATGATCTTCCTCCAGCCCTCTTCAAATTCTGAGGCTCTGCTCTTGTTGTTGCTTTACATGAATTACTAGTGAAACTGTGGGAGCAGGAAACTGTCCCAACCGACTGGAGCCGCTCCGTTATTGTCCCCATCTTTAAAGGCGGCTCATGCTCGGAATGCGGCAACCATAGAGGAATCAGTCTGATCCCCATCGCCTCCAAATTACTCGCGTCCATAATTCTTCACAGACTGAATGGCGCTCATGAAAACCAGTTCATGAGGAGCAAGCCGGGTTTCGTCGAGGTCGTGGCTGCATCGACCACATCTTCACCTTGCGTCAGTTGTTGGAGCACCGTCACACATATTGGCGGCCCACCGTAGTCGGGTTCTTCGACATCAAAGGTGCCTTCGATTCGGTTGATCGATGCGCCCTTTGGAATTGTCTACTCAGGAAAGGTGCGCCCGGGAAATATGTAAATATTATCCAAGCATTATATGCGTGTAGCTAGGGCAGGGTGAGTGCTTACGGCAAGCTATCGTCACCCTTCAATATATCCAGCGGTGTGAGACAAGAATGCCCGCTGTCACCTTTCCTCTTCAACTTTGCTATTGACGAAGTCATGGAGATTGCATTTACAGGACATGACTTGGAAGGTGTGGAGCTACTCCAAGGAGAACGACTTATTGACTTGGAGTATGCAGACAACATTGCTCTCATCTGTGACAGCTGCCAGACGTCCCAAGCCGCACTGGGCAGGTTAGCACTGGCTGTCAGCCGCTTCGGACTTTGTTTTGCAACATCGAAATGCAAAGAATTCCTCCAATATTGGTAGGGATCGCTTCCTGCGCTGACCCTTGGTGAGGATCAGCTAAAAGTCGTGCAAAAATTCAACTACCTGGGAAGTTGTATCAGCACCCTTGAGATCAGAGACGAGACCACGGACCGTATAGCAAAAGCTCGAAATGCTTTTGCTAACCTTCGCCACCTATGGCGGCGGCGCGACATTACCCTAGCCCTGAAGGGTAGAGTGTACAATGCAGCGGTACGCTCGTCTCTACTGTACGGTTGCGAAACCTGGCCTCTAAGATCGGCGGACATGAAGAGGCTAGTTACGTTCGACCATCGGTACCTTCGCAGTTTGGCTCACATCTGGTGGGAACCCCGTGTGTGTAACGCGTGTGTTCGACACCTCGTTTACGGCACAGAAAGAGGAAATGAACCGCTCAGCACCGTCATTTCACGCACCAGGCTCCAATGGCTGGGCCACGTGTTTGCGCATGCCAGCCCACCGACTTCCACGACGTGCGTTGTTTGATCACCGGGGATGTGGATTGAAGAAGAGGAGGGGTGGCCAAACGATGGCTTGGTCCAGAGGAATGAAGGCCCTCACTTTGGAGCTGGCCTCGGTTGGAGCGTCACGGCTCCCTGGTTGGGGTTCAAAATACGGTGAACACGTTTGGCTGGATCCACTTGCTGACATGGCAAGTGGAAGAATTGTGTACAGTGTTGTATTGATTCACATGTTTAATACTACTAACATTGAAAATGACAAAAAAGAGAAAATTCGGCGTGTGACAAACAAACTAAAAATGTTTTGTTCTGTATTTTTGTCCAAATGTTCCATTTTCTTGCGGCATGTTAGCTGAAGTGTGTTGCTTACCTTCAACTAGCATGCCGCGATGATTATGACGCAATGACTGTCTCTTATCCATTAATTTCCATGGCTTTGTTGGCTCTATGTCTAGTTGTTAGACTGTCCAGATTACATACATACATACATGGCAAGGAGCTGACCTCAGTGGCGTTCCTGTTGTGAGTTTCTTTGTTCCTCCCCAGCTCTTTTAGCCTCCCCCTCCACCTACGATCTCATTTCATAGTGTAAAACACAATTTTTCTTTTTGCCTATTAGCTGGCTGGTAGCTTACCGGAACGATGCCTATCCGTTGCTGGTAGCTCAGTTGGCATGCAACTGTTGTATTTATTTTCCTTCTCCTTTATGTATTGCGGCAGAGTAGGTAAAGTGTTTCCCACTTCTAGCTGACGTGTATAAAGAGGATGGCAACCATGACATTTTTTTCAGGCACATACTTCATTCTGCATTGGCCGTCGCGCAGACTTTCTAGGGTCGACTTATCTGCTGCATACTGCAGGGCGGATATGCGAAGACATGCTACTGCTGGCGCCTCCTTTTCCGCAAGTTTCTCTTGCATCCCGACCCCCATTACTAACCTATAATTCCCAGCTTAATTGACAGCAGTCGAAGTGCTACTGGAATAGAACCATTTGCAGCCACCATCCCACCGCACCTATCGGACGCCTATCGGCAAAAATCCCTTATAAAACCATGCCATCGCGTTTCCATGGCGACATTCAATGTTCGCACTCTAAGACAAACAGGTGAACAGACTGCACTCGCACGCACCTTGGACACACTGGGTGTTGATGTGTGTTGTGTGTCCGAAACTAGGATTAATGACCCTAACGGGGTTATTGAATTAACTGCACCCGGCTTATCCTCTCATTATTGGTTGCGCGCATGGGGAGACGCTGATGCCACACTCTCGGGTCAAGTTGCTGTAGGTATAATTATGGGCTCCAACGCTATGCCATCGTCAGTCGATTGGATTCCGGTGAACAGCCGATTATGTGCAGCACGTTTGATGACATCATCATCATCATCAACAGCAGGACATCAGCCATTTGAACTGATGCTTCGCTGCCATACAACAACGAGGACCTATGAAATAAAGAATAAGCAGAGGGAGAGAAAGGGGACTTACCTGAAAACCTTAATGCCCTAAACAAACATTCAGGGTCAAGGCGCTTACACCTTGTGTAGACAACATTCCGTCACAAACAGCTGGCTATCGTGCAAAGATAAGGCGGCATCGGCGACACAGCTTCCTTGCGGTTTTCACTGCCACGCCTTATAATCAGCCATTATCTCGCAGGTAACTCTGCACCAAACACACTTTAAACAGGCAATCCGATTAGAAGACGGCAGCAGACGCGCCACTGGTGTCGGTTGCGAGACATGTCCTGCAAACTCTCGAGCCAAGCAAAAGGTGAGTCACGTGGACTCCAACCCGGAAGGCGAGACGGACCAACGGCACCCAGTTTGGTTGTCAGTGACTTCATTTCTCGCTGCCAAGTCAACATCTGTCCACCTCGAGCCTTGCGCGATCCTACACCTGGTAGACTGAACAAGGCCCTCCTAGGTAAGCGAGGTAACGAGACTGGACCTTAACGTGGTGCGACGGTTTGCGTACCTCATTGACCCATTGAGCTATACTGGGTGATGCCTCCGAGCATCTTGAAAGCTACTCCTACCAGGTTGGTCAATGGTGAGAGGTCAGACAAACTCAGTATTCTGGTCCTCCAGGTTGGGGGTTTGAAATGGGATGGCGTCCATTTCTGTAAAATTAAATCACTGCCACCCCGCTGCCTTGCGGACAGGCTTTTGAGCCAAAGGCTTTGGATGCGGACCCTAATCGTCCTCCTGTCTAGGTCTGGGCGCCCTGGCAGTTTCTCAGCCCACATACAACCATGAAATTTTTATCAAACATAAGCTTAATCCTGCATCGGCCGTCGCGCAGATTATCAAGGGTCGCCTTATCTGCTGCATACAGCAGGGCGGATAAGCGAAAACATGCTACTGCTGGCGCCTCCCTTCTTTCTGTTCCACCTTTTTCTCTTACTCCCATCCCGGCCCCCATTACTAACCTTCCTTCTATAATTCCCAGCTTAATTGACAGCAACCGAAGTGCTACTGGAGTAGAACCATTTGCAGTCACCATCCCACAGCACCTATCGGACGCTTTATCGGCAAAAGTTCCTTATAAGGCCACGCTGTCCCGTTTCCATGGCGACATTCAACGTCCGCACTCTAAGACAAACAGGTCAGCAGGCTGCACTCGCACGCACCTTGGACACACTGGGTGTTGATGTGTGTTGTGTGTCCGAAACTAGGATTAATGACCCTAACGGGGTTATTGAATTGACTGCACCCGGCTTATCCTCTCATTATTGGTTGCGCGCATCCGGAGACGCCGATGCGGCACTCACAGGTCAAGCTGGTGTAGGTATCATTCTCAGCTGTAAGGCTGAGTCATCGTTGGTTGATTGGATTCCGGTGAACAGCCGTTTATGTGCAGCCCGTTTGACGACATCAGCTAAGGTGAATTCGCGAAGTAAAACAAAACGCCGTTTGTTTGTGATTTCTGCTTATGCTCCCCCCGGCTGCAGTTCTAATGCAGTCAAGAACACTTTCTATCACGAACTGAACACGCTGCTACGCAGTGCTACTAGTTCAGATATTATAGTACTTGCAGGGGATATGAACGCACAAGTAGGTCGTCTGAGCTCTTCAGAAGCTCAGCTGGGTGGTAATTATGGACTTAACGCCGAACGGACTGACAACGGCGAGCGTCTGCTGCAACTGTGTGCGGAGCACCAGTTGTTTCTTACTAGCACTGCTTTTAGACACAGTGGGCGCCGAAGTGCCACTTGGCGTCCACCTGTAGCTGGCCATCGATGGACCCAAATTGACCACATAGCCATAAGTTACAGGTGGCGCGGTTCCATTCTAGATTGGCGCTCGTACTGGAGTACCTGTGTCTACTCTGATCATGCCTTGGCACGCTGCCGTTTCTCCATGAACTTTACCGGAAGGCGCGCAAAGCGTCTCCCCCGATTGGCAACGGAGAAATTGTCCCAGCCCTCGGTCAGGCAAGCCTATCAAGAAGCACTGCATACCGAACTCTCGCTGTCTTGTCCTAATGACACTGAACTTTAGGGGAGTAGGATCTCGGCCGCTATGCACGACGCAGGAGCATCTGTTTGGGGCACTATCGGTCGTCACCGCACCAGTCACTGGAAATCCGAGAGGTCCGTGAACATTTTCGAAGCTAGAAGGCACCTCCCGGCTGGTTCTGAACACAATCTGACCAGACGGGCTATTAGGCGTGAACTAAAGCGGAGCCTACGTGCTGACAAGGAAGCCTGGTGGACCGGTCGGGCTCAAGAAATGGAGGAGGCAGGAGCAGTAGGCAATTACCGGAAGCTCTTCCAGCTAATCCGCAACACTGGTCCGAGAAAACCAGGCGTCAGTGAGACCATCAGTCACAGCGCTGGTGCACTGATACAAAATAAAGAGCGCCGTATGGCTCGTTGGGCGGAACACTTTCAAGATCAGTTCAGCTGGCGTTCTGCTCCCGGACCTCTTCCTACTCAGGTGATGCAGGACGAGCCATGGACGGTTAGTTTAGAGCCTCCGTCGGAGGCCGAGGTCCGAAACGCGATCACAGCCCTCAATCGTTTTCGTGCCGCTGGTCCGTATTCCCTCACCTGCACTATTTAAGGATGGAGGTGAGGTCCTCTGCAAAGCACTGACCTCCCTATTCGAACGTATCTGGAACGAAGAGGGTGTGCCGGCTAATTGGAGCTAATCGATTATAGTGGCAATATACAAGAAGGGCAGTCGCACAGACTGCGAACCACTGGGGTATTAGCCTAACGCCAGTTGTGACAAAATTACTGGTCTCGATTATCGTTCGTCGCCTCACTGCAGAACGGGAATATCGGATTAGGGAAGAGCAGGCCGGTTTTCGCCCAGGACGTGGATGTATATATCATATATTTACTTTGCGACAGGTGCTAGAGCAGCGCCATGCATACCGCAGACCGACAATAGCTGTGTTCCTCGATTTCAAGAGTGCGTTCGATTTAGTCGATCGATCGATTCTGTTCGAATTACTTGCGCGGAAAGGTGTTCCCACGAAATATGTGAACATCCTTCGTGCTCTATACTCGAACACTAGAGGCCGCGTCAGGGTCTATGGTGCCTTATCGGATAGCTTTTCGACTACAAGTGGCGTTCGACAGGGTTGTCCCATTTTCCAATTTTTGTTCAATTTCGTCGTGGATTCTCTCATGGAGTGTTCCTTTGCGGAATCCAACGATGTAGGCGTTGAAATGCTGCCTGGTGAAAGGTTAGTTGATCTATATTATGCGGACGATATCAGCTTGCTTTTCGACGATGTTGCGGCGGCCCAATCAATCCTGAATAGTCTGTCCATAGTGGTCCCATTATATTGTATGCACTTCACACCTTCGAAGTGCAAAGTGTTGCTGCAGGACCACCAGACACTTGATGACCTCTTGACGCATGCTAACGAAGAACTCGAGGTGTTTGATCAATTCACTTATCTTGGCAGCTGCATCAGCAATGATGGGCGCATAGAAACTGACGTGAGCTCACGCATTTCATAGGTCGGAGCTGCCTTCTTGAACCTGCGTCATCTTTGGCGACAGAAGGGAGTTTCCCTCCGTCTGAAAGGCCGTGTATACAAGGCCACAGTGAGGGCTGTTCTGCTGTATGGTAGTGAGACTTGGCCTCTTCGGTCTGAAGATCTGAGGCGCCTTCAAGTCTTTGATCATCGTTGTCTGCGAAGCATTGCTGGTGTCGGATGGCACCAGCGTATGCGCAAATATGATGTGCGTAGGCGAGTACTAGGTTGTGATAATCATGCTAGCTCCCAAGATCACCAGATAGCACTGAATAAGTTGCGTTGGCTCGGGCAAGTGCTACGTATGCCTGGCCATTGCTTACCTAATCATCATCATCATCAACTGCAGTACATCAGCCATTTGAACTGATGCTTCGCTGCCATACAACAATGAGGACCTATGAAATAAAGAATAAGAAGAGGGAGAGAAGGTGGACTTACCTGAAAACCTTAATGCCCTAAACAAACATTCAGGGTCAAGGCGCCTACACCTTGTGTAGACAACATTCCGTCACAAACAGCTGGCTATCGTGCAAAGATAAGGCGGCATCGACGAGACAGCTTCCTTGCGGCCTTCACTGCCACGCGTCATAATCAGCCATTACACCGCAGATAACTCAGCACCAAACACACTTTAAACAGGCAATCCGATTAGGAGACGGCAGCAGACGCGCCACTGGTGTCGGTTGCGAGACATGTCCTGCAAACTCTCGAGCCAAGCAAAAGGTGAGTCACGTGGACTCCAACCCGGAAGGCGAGACGGACCAACGGCACCCAGTTTGGTTGTCAGTGACTTCATTTCTCGCTGCCAAGTCAACATCTGTCCACCTCGAGCCTTGCGCGATCCTACACCTGGTAGACTGAACAGGGCCCTCCTAGGTAAGCGGTGACCATGCATGCGTAGCACGTGCCCGAGCCAACGCAACTTATTCAGCGCTATCTGTTGTTCTAGGGAGATAGCATGATTATCACTACCTAGTAATCGCCTACGCACATCATCGTTGCGGACACGCTGGTGCCATCCGACATCAGCAATGCTTCGCAAACAACGATGATCAAAGACTTGAAGGCGCCTCAGATCTTCAGAGTGAAGGGGCGAAGTTTCACTACCGCAGAGCAGAACGGCCCTCACTGTGGCCTTGTATACACGGCCTTTCAGACGAAGGAAAACTCCCTTCTGTCGCCAAAGATGACGCAGGTTCAAGAAGGCAGCTCCGACCTTTGAAATGCGTGAGCTCACGTCAGTTTCTATGCGCCCATCATTGCTGATGCAGCTGCCAAGATAAGCGAAATGATCAACCACCTCGAGTTCCTCGTTAGCAAGCGTCAAGGGGTCATCAAGTGGCTGGTGGTCCTGCAACAGCACTTTGCACTTCGAGGGTGCGAAGTGCATACCAAATAATGGAACCACTCTGGATAGCCTATTCAGGGTTGATTGTGCCGCCTCAACATTGTCGAAAAGCAAGCCGATATCGTCCGCATAAGATAGATCAACTAACCTTTCACCAGGCAGCACTTCAACGCCTACATCATGAGATTCCGCAAGGGAACACTCCATGATAGAATCCACGACGAAATTGAACAAAAATTGGAAAATGGGACAACCCTGACGAACGCCACTTGTAGTTGAAAAGCTATCCGATAGGGCACCATAGACCCTGACGCGGCCTGTAGTGTTCGAGTATAGAGCACGAAGGATGTTTACATATTTCGTGGGAACACCTTTTCGCGCAAGTAATTCGAACAGAATCGATCGATCGACTAAATCGAACGCACTCTTGAAATCGAGGAACACAGCTATTGTCGGTCTGCGGTATGCATGGCGCTGCTCTAGCACCTGCCGCAAAGTAAATATATGATATATACATCCACGTCCTGGGCGAAAACCGGCCTGCTCTTCCCTAATCCGATATTCCCGTTCTGCAGTGAGGCGACGAACGATAATCGAGGCCAGTAATTTTGTCACAACTGGCGTTAGGCTAATACCCCAGTGGTTCGCAGTCTGTGCGACTGCCCTTCTTGTATATTGCCACTATAATCGATTAGCTCCCATTAGCCGGCACACTCTCTTCGTTCCAGATACGTTCGAATAGGGAGGTCAGTGCTTTGCAGAGGACCTCACCTCCATTCTTAAATAGTGCAGGTGAGAGGGAATCCGGGCCAGCGGCACGAAAACGATTGAGGGCTGTGATCGCGTTTCGGACCTCGGTCTCCGACGGAGGCTCTAAACTAACCGTCCATGGCTCGTCCTGCATCACCTGAGTAGGAAGAGGTCCGGGAGCAGGGGCCAGCTGAACTGATCTTGAAAGTGTTCAGCCCAACGAGCCATACGGCGCTCCTTATTGTGTATCAGCGCACCCGCGCTGTCTCTGATTGTCTCACTGACGCCTGGTTTTCTCGGACCAGTGGTGCGGATTAGCTGGAAGAGCTTCCGGTAATTGCCTACTGCTCCTGCCTCCTCCATTTCTTGAGCCCGACTGGTCCACCAGGCTTCCTTGTCAGCACGTAGGCTCCGCTTTAGTTCACGCCTAATAGCCCGTCTGGTCACATTGTGTTCAGAACCAGCCGGGAGGTGCCTTCTAGCTTCCAAAAGGTTCACGGACCTCTCGGATATCCAGTGACTGGTGCGGTGACGACTGATAGTGCCACAAGCAGATGCTCCTGCGTCGTGCATAGCGGCCGAGATCCTATTCCACTGAAGTTCAGTGTCATTAGGACAAGACAGCGAGAGTTCGCTATGCAGTGCTTCTTGATAGGCTTGCCTGACCGAGGGCTGGGACAATTTCTCCGTTGCCAATCGGGGGAGACGCTTTGTGCGCCTTCCGGTAAAGTTCATGGAGAAACGACAGCGTACCAAGGCATGATCAGAGTCGACACAGGTACTCCAGTACGAGCGGCAATCCAGAATGGAACCGCGCCACCTGTAACTTATGGCTATGTGGTCAATTTGGGTCCATCGCTGGCCAGCTACAGGTGGACGCCAAGTGGCACTTCGGCGCCCACTGTGTCTAAAAGCAGTGCTAGTAAGAAACAACTGGTGCTCCGCACACAGTTGCAGCAGACGCTCGCCGTTGTCAGTCCGTTCGGCGTTAAGTCCATAATTACCACCCAGCTGAGCTTCTGAAGAGCTCAGACGCCCTACTTGTGCGTTCATATCCCCTGCAAGTACTATAATATCTGAACTAGTAGCACTGCGTAGCAGCGTGTTCAGTTCGTGATAGAAAGTGTCCTTGACTGCATTAGAACTGCAGTCGGTGGGAGCATAAGCAGAAATCACAAACAAACAGCGTTTTGTTTTACTTCGCGAATTCACCTTAGCTGATGTCGTCAAACGGGCTGCACATAAACGGCTGTTCACCGGAATCCAATCAACCAACGATGACTCAGCCTTGGAGCTGAGAATGATACCTACACCAGCTTGACCCGTGAGTGCCGCATCGGCGTCTCCGGATGCGTGCAACCAATAACGAGAGGATAAGCCGGGTGCAGTCAATTCAATAACCCCGTTAGGGTCATTAATCCTAGTTTCGGACACACAACACACATCAACACCCAGTGTGTCCAAGGTGCGTGCGAGTGCAGCCTGCTGACCTGTTTGTCTTAGAGTGCGGACGTTGAATGTCGCCATGGAAACGGGACAGCGTGGCCTTATAAGGAACTTTTGCCGATAAAGCGTCCGATAGGTGCTGTGGGATGGTGACTGCAGATGGTTCTACTCCAGTAGCACTTCGGTTGCTGTCAATTAAGCTGGGAATTATAGAAGGAAGGTTAGTAATGGGGGTCGGGATGGGAGTAAGAGAAAAAGGTGGAACAGAAAGAAGGGAGGCGCCAGCAGTAGCATGTTTTCGCTTATCCGCCCTGCTGTATGCAGCAGATAAGGCGACCCTTGATAATCTGCGCGACGGCCGATGCAGGATTAAGCTTATGTTTGATAAAAATTTCATGGTTGTATGTGGGCTGAGAAACTGCCAGGGCGCCCAGACCTAGACAGGAGGACGATTAGGGTCCGCATCCAAAGCCTTTGGCTCAAAAGCCTGTCCGCAAGGCAGCGGGGTGGCAGTGATTTAGTTTTACAGAAATGGACGCCATCCCATTTCAAACCCCCAATCTGGAGGACCAGGAGACTGAGTTTGTCTGACCTCTCACCATTGACCAACCTGGTAGGAGTAACTTTCAAGATGCTCGGAGGCACCACCCAGTATAGCTCAATGGGTCAATGAGGTACGCAAACCGTCGCACCACGTTAAGGTCCTGTCTCGTTGCGACATCAGCTAGGGTTGATTCACGAAGTAATACAAAACTTTGTTTGTCTGTGATTTCCGCTTATGCTCCCACCGGCTGCAGTTCTAATGCTGTCAGGAACACATTCTATCACGAACTGAATGCACTATTACGCAGCACCACTAGTTCAGATATTATGGTATTTGCAGGGGACGTGAAAGCCCACGTAGGTCGTCTGAGCTCTTCAGAAGCTCAGCTGAGTGGTAACTGTGGGCTTAGCTGCAAACGGAGTGACTACGGTGAGCGTCTGCTGCAACTGTGTGCGGAGAACCAGTTGTTTTTTAGTTGCACTGCTTTTAGACACAGTGGGCGCCGAAATGCCAATTGGCATCCTCTTGTAGCTGGCCAGCGATGGACCCAAATTGATCACGTT
>CALYDF020004505.1:0-7500 GCA_944474145.2 Dicrocoelium dendriticum
AGCAGCAGGTCATCGGTAGGTCAGCCGAAACCTTAACAGAGTTAAACATAATCAACTGTTTAGCGCAATAACGCTGAGTGTGCAACTGTAAGAGTAAAAGTGCTTAGTGCAACTGGGAGTAGTTTGTTTGCTAAGAAGGCTATCAAAAATAGGTGCGCATTTGTATGTTATAATTTTATGGATGGTATTTAGCCATTATACAAACAGACTTGCTGTCCAATAAACAATACATTTTATTTAGTGGGACAGTCACATCCAGGCTGCTTTAGCATTTATGCTTTTGATCGCAAACGAAGGCATCTACCACAGGAAACCGAAAAATGATAGCTTCCAGTGAATCGACATTTTTAATTCCAGCGCTAATTTCTGGTTTCTGTGAGATTTGTGTGCATTAGTTACCAAAGAATACGTTTGAACACCCGCTAATCTATCAACTGTGTGAAGTCAAATGCAAAATCTTATCGTATGTAGGAAAACAAATAAAATGAGTGGAAATTTGTTTTTGTTCTAATGCGCATTTTAGGCTGATAGACCAGTTGTAATAATAAATTTGGTCGACATGCTAAACGGTTTTGTCGTTGGCGGCAATTGACTTTTGCCTTTGAGTCCGGTTATCGGCTTATTTCTATATAGGTTTAAGATGCTTGACTAGGGCTGAGAGTTATTTAATAAACTAATTGTAACTTTATATGTTTTCACCGGCAGGCTTCACTGAACAATTGGAAAAAACACAGTCGTTCTCGCTACGGAAGCTGGTGCAAACCATAGTCAGATTTGCTTGTCATTTCTGACAGAGTTTGGCAAGAACACGCTGTATGCATGGCTAGCAAGCTTGGATGGCTTAGCTTGAATAATGTGTCTAAAAATCTAACATGGTAAAGAGCATGAATGGATCCAAATCCTCAAGTGCATCTTTCATATGCGCTTCATGGTTAATTCATTTAGCAATAAGATATTCGCTTCCCTTACAAGCTATGTTAACCTAACGGATTGTTTCGTACATGTCGATGCAGCCCTCCCTTGTTCATTATTACAAAACCGGCAGCTAAATAAATGACCCAAACAAGTCGATAATGTTTTCTTTACAAAAATAGATATATACCTTACCAGTAGATTACGGTAAATAAAAATTTAAGAAACTTAGAGAATTACCAAATTTCGCATCAAATGGAATGCCCCCGCTTTGAGTGTGATTCAAATTTCACTATTTTGTTTTTGCGGCATCAGCTGACACATTGAAATATATGCGACTTTTTCATTGTGGCTAAACTTTAGTTCAGTTTTCGGTATATGGCATCGCGTGATTTAAGTTCAGATGAACGGAGTATCCCATTTCGACAGAAAATGGTGTGCTGATAGATATTTTGTTCAAAGAAGGCCTGCTGTTTAATAACGGAATACAAATGTACCTCTGAATGAAATCAAAAAATTAATATTTTTTATAATACTAGGCACATATGCTGATGGCGAAATCACATGGCTAGTTAAGCGAATGATACCCAAGACATTCAAATGGAAACATTTATAAAATTATTTAAAATAAGTCTTACGGTACTGTAGATGATTTGTTGCGCTGATACCAAATTTTTAAGATATTCAGTTCAAACATTTAAAAACATATGTTTTGAATTTGCTATTCAAAGCGAAATTAATGTGAAGGAAAAGCTTAACTAAATACCTTATTAGGAACTGGGTGCTACAGGTTTATATAGTCAAGATCCTGCTAATGGAAAAATTAACTGGATGAGAAGGAGTAAAAATTGGTCCAAAGGATCCATGAGCTCTGCGGCTGTGAGATCACACGTGTTTGGGGTACGTGTTATTCGAGTTTGAATAGGTATGGCTGTATTTTTTGGTTTGACGTAGACTACGTGAGAAGGGTTAATCTACGTCCGTTGAGCGTTTTGTTTTTCTGGGTCACAGTGCGATCGTCGATATCATGGAAGAAGATGCACATGCGCTTCATGCCGTTACTGCTAGGCAAATATAAGTGACTCTGTATTGGGATAGCGCATGCAATGCTTAATCTATCACCAGGTCTTGAAACACTGTCGGCAAAGTCTCTTAGAAATGGGGCAAATCCAAAAGACACATTATTGGCAACAGGAATTTCCAAGTTGCATTTTCGCGTAAGAGCACTGTGATGAGTGACAAACGTAAGCGCGTGATTGGACAGTTTGCATTCAGGACCACGTGTTGGTTGTTTACGGGTGGTTTTAAGTTTCGTTGCTGTAATCATTTGCTGTGGCCGTTTTATCTAGGCTGGCCAGTGCTACACCAATCCTCTAAGTATGTGTCCCCATATCCATTTGACCAATGGTTATAGGCTTGATTGTAGGTGAGCTTGGGAGGTACATAATGATGATTCCAGTTTATCTTGATAGGTTCCTTTGATTTCCCACCCACTGGCGAGGTGACGTTCTTTGGTAATTCCTTATGCTTTCCACAGACCTGTTGGGAATACTTAAAGCAAGAGAGCAGCAGAGACCAACCTGGAGATTGCGACATCATCTAGCGTGAATGGTAACCTAATATATTTATCAACATGCTAGCAAAACGCACGTGGACCAAGTTTAACGCGCCGTATGTCGTAAGCAAAACCGGGTTTTATCTATCACAAATAACGTCATGAAGTTATACAATTATATAAAAATTAACTATCCATGTTTGAATAAATTACGCGCTTGGACATTTAGTTTGCTTTGTTGTTCTATTTCAGAAGCGGAGAGCAATTGTGGTTTTATAGTTCCTACCTTGATCTAAATCATTAGGTACAGTCGCGATTACTCATCGCGACTTTAACAAATTTCCTGTGGCCCTACATCTCTTCTGGTAGTCAGAAATAAGATCCCCAAAAAGAACGTGAATAAGCAATGTTGCCAAAGAATTAACAGTGCTTTTGTCGCGGGTGTTATACATGTATCGCTTGTTATAGTCAGGATTTGTAAAGAAGTAAAAAATTTTAAATGTCAGTAGGAAGGAACATCAGCGAACAAAATTGCGTTATATGAGGTGGTCCAGGCTAAGGAGCTAACGCCGCATTTAATTCACTTATATTTTGCCGAATATAGACAGACCGCTTGTGAACGCATTGCTGGACATTTTAAAGGAATCTGGTAACGAACCGCTTGTTCTTCTATCACAGTAATATATGGGCGTCCGTGGAGAGCCAAGGTCCTGAGGCGATAAGTCGTGCCAGGGATTTTAAAACCAAACTACTAAATGCTTTTGTTGCAACTAGTCTCTGGAACATGGTAGGCAATCTCATTCTGGCTGGTGAGCGGTTCCGTCTTAAGCAGGTTCCATAATAGTTTAGCTTCTATATCTGTGTATGATTTACCAGACGCTCGAATGTTTGAAACTGCTTGGGTAGATGTAGTAGTTTCATTCCATTTGAGACGCGTCATTCTCATACGTCTGCCGAAGAACAGTAGTCCAGTGCAGCACGAGCAATCATTGCACAATGTTTGCTACCCTTGTATCATCAATTCATGCTTCATGGTCTTACAAATTATCAGCGAATATGCTTTTAAATCATGAAGAATAGTGTAACGAGAGTGATCCGTGGCAACATATCGGATAGTGTTGCACTAATTTGGTACTTATAACTATCTATTAAGCTATAACGGATGTCTTATTTATGGAGGATTATTTAAATAACCACTTCAGCGCGCAAATATTGTATTGCCATAAAAATGTAGTACCATTGAACAAACCTTTGTTTCTCATTCAGAAAGCGCAACGAGAGCAACACGCTAATGATTCTGCTGCGATTTTGATTAATTATGCAAACCCGGCAGTCAAAAAAGTTCAGAGGTTAGGGTAAGGGTTAGGGTTAGGTTTAGGGTTAGGGTTAGGGTTAGGGTTAGGGTTAGGGTTAGGGTTAGGGGTTAGGGTTAGGGTTAGGGTTAGGGTTAGGGTTAGGGTTAGGGTTAGGGTTAGGGTTAGGGTTAGGGTTAGGGTTAGGGTTAGGGTTAGGGTTAGGGTTAGGGTTAGGGTTAGGGTTAGGGTTAGGGTTAGGGTTAGGGTTAGGGTTAGGGTTAGGGTTAGGGTTAGGGTTAGGGTTAGGGTTAGGGTTAGGGTTAGGGTTAGGGTTAGGGTTAGGGTTAGGGTTAGGGTTAGGGTTAGGGTTAGGGTTAGGGTTAGGGTTAGGGTTAGGGTTAGGGTTAGGGTTAGGGTTAGGGTTAGGGTTAGGGTTAGGGTTAGGGTTAGGGTTAGGGTTAGGGTTAGGGTTAGGGTTAGGGTTAGGGTTAGGGTTAGGGATAGGGTTAGGGTTAGGGTTAGGGTTAGGGTTAGGGTTAGGGTTAGGGTTAGGGTTAGGGTTAGGGTTAGGGTTAGGGTTAGGGTTAGGGTTAGGGTTAGGGTTAGGGTTAGGGTTAGGGTTAGGGTTAGGGTTAGGGTTAGGGTTAGGGTTAGGGTTAGGGTTAGGGTTAGGGTTAGGGTTAGGGTTAGGGTTAGGGTTAGGGTTAGGGTTAGGGTTAGGGTTAGGGTTAGGGTTAGGGTTAGGGTTAGGGTTAGGGTTAGGGTTAGGGTTAGGGTTAGGGTTAGGGTTAGGGTTAGGGTTAGGGTTAGGGTTAGGGTTAGGGTTAGGGTTAGGGTTAGGGTTAGGGTTAGGGTTAGGGTTAGGGTTAGGGTTAGGGTTAGGGTTAGGGTTAGGGTTAGGGTTAGGGTTAGGGTTAGGGTTAGGGTTAGGGTTAGGGTTAGGGTTAGGGTTAGGGTTAGGGTTAGGGTTAGGGTTAGGGTTAGGGTTAGGGTTAGGGTTAGGGTTAGGGTTAGGGTTAGGGTTAGGGTTAGGGTTAGGGTTAGGGTTAGGGTTAGGGTTAGGGTTAGGGTTAGGGTTAGGGTTAGGGTTAGGGTTAGGGTTAGGGTTAGGGTTAGGGTTAGGGTTAGGGTTAGGGTTAGGGTTAGGGTTAGGGTTAGGGTTAGGGTTAGGGTTAGGGTTAGGGTTAGGGTTAGGGTTAGGGTTAGGGTTAGGGTTAGGGTTAGGGTTAGGGTTAGGGTTAGGGTTAGGGTTAGGGTTAGGGTTAGGGTTAGGGTTAGGGTTAGGGTTAGGGTTAGGGTTAGGGTTAGGGTTAGGGTTAGGGTTAGGGTTAGGGTTAGGGTTAGGGTTAGGGTTAGGGTTAGGGTTAGGGTTAGGGTTAGGGTTAGGGTTAGGGTTAGGGTTAGGGTTAGGGTTAGGGTTAGGGTTAGGGTTAGGGTTAGGGTTAGGGTTAGGGTTAGGGTTAGGGTTAGGGTTAGGGTTAGGGATAGGGTTAGGGAAGGGTTAGGGTTAGGGTAGGGTTAGGGATTGGGTATAGGTTACGGGAAACGGTAAGTGTACGGGTTAGGAACTGGGAACGGTATGGGTAACGGAACGTGAGGTTGTACTGTAAGTTAAGGAACGGGAACGGAACGGGAACTGGAACGGTGAACGTGAACGGTGAACTGTTAAATGTGTAACGTTTGAATGGAACTGTAACGTGAACGTGAACCGGAACGTTGAACGTGTGTAACGTGAACTGGAACGTTAACTGTAACGGTAACGTGTAACGTGAACGTGTAACGTGTAACGTGAACGTTAACTGTGAACGTTAACGTGTAACGTGAACTGGAACGTGTAACTGTGAACTGTAACGTGTAACGTGAACGTGTAACTGTAACGTTAACGTGAACGGTAACGGTAACGTGTAACGTGTAACTTTAACTGTAACGTTGAACTGTGAACGTGTAACTGTGAACTGTTAACTGTAACTTTAACTGTAACGTTAACGTTAACGTGAACTTGAACTTTAACTGTAACTTGAACTTTAACTTGTAACTGTAACGTTAACTGTAACTGTAACGTTAACTTTAACTGTAACTTTAACTTTAACTGTGAACTGTAACTTTAACGTGAACTTTAACGTTAACGTTAACTGTAACTGTAACGTTAACTGTTAACTTTAACTGTAACGTTAACTGTAACTTTAACTGTAACTGTAACGTGTAACTGTTAACTTTAACTTTAACGTTAACTTTAACGTTAACTTTAACTTTAACTTTAACTTTAAATTTAACTTTAACTTTAACTTTAACTTTAACTTTAACTTTAACTGTTAACTTTTACTTTAACTTTAACTTTAACTTTAACTTTAACTTTAACTTTAACTTGAACTTTAACTTTAAACTTTAACTTTAACTTTAACTTTAACTTTAACTTTAACTTTAACTGTTAACTTTAACTTTAACTTTAACTTTAACTTTAACTTTAACTTTAACTTTAACTTTAACTTTAACTTTAACTTTAACTTTAACTTTAACTTTAACTTTAACTTGTAACTTTAACTTTAACTTTAACTTTAACTTTAACTTTAACTTTAACTTTAACTTTAACTTTAACTTTAACTTTAACTTTAACTTTAACTTTAACTTTAACTTTAACTTAACTTTAACTTTAACTTTAACTTTAACTTTAACTTTAACTTTAACTTTAACTTTAACTTTAACTTTAACTTTAACTTTAACTTTAACTTTAACTTTAACTTTAACTTTAACGTTAACTTTAACTTTAACTTTAACTTTAACTTTAACTTTAACTTTAACTTTAACTTTAACTTTAACTTTAACTTTAACTTTAACTTTAACTTTAACTTTAACTTTAACTTTAACTTTAACTTTAACTTTAACTTTAACTTTAACTTGTAACTTTAACTTTAACTTTAACTTTTAACTTTAACTTTAACTTTAACTTTAACTTTAACTTTAACTTTAACTTTAACTTTAACTTTAACTTTAACTTTAACTTTAACTTTAACTTTAACTTTAACTTTAACTTTAACTTTAACTTTAACTTTAACTTTAACTTTAACTTTAACTTTAACTTTAACTTTAACTTTAACTTTAACTTTAACTTTAACTTTAACTTTAACTTTAACTTTAACTTTAACTTTAACTTTAACTTTAACTTTAACTTTAACTTTAACTTTAACTTTAACTTTAACTTTAACTTTAACTTTAACTTTAACTTTAACTTTAACTTTAACTTTAACTTTAACTTTAACTTGAACTTTAACTTTAACTTTAACTTTAACTTTAACTTTAACTTTAACTTTAACTTTAACTTTAACTTTAACTTTAACTTTAACTTTAACTTTAACTTTAACTTTAACTGTTAACTTTAACTTTAACTTTAACTTTAACTTTAACTTTAACTTTAACTTTAACTTTAACTTTAACTTTAACTTTAACTTTAACTTTAACTTTAACTTTAACTTTAACTTTAACTTTAACTTTAACTTTAACTTTAACTTTAACTTAACTTTAACTTTAACTTTAACTTTAACTTTAACTTTAACTTTAACTTTAACTTTAACTTTAACTTTAACTTTAACTTTAACTTTAACTTTAACTTTAACTTTAACTTTAACTTTAACTTTAACTTTAACTTTAACTTTAACTTTAACTTTAACTTTAACTTTAACTTTAACTTTAACTTTAACTTTAACTTTAACTTTAACTTTAACTTTAACTTTAACTTTAACT
>CALYDF020004505.1:12500-17058 GCA_944474145.2 Dicrocoelium dendriticum
AACTTTAACTTTAACTTTAACTTTAACTTTAACTTTAACTTTAACTTTAACTTTAACTTTAACTTTAACTTTAACTTTAACTTTAACTTTAACTTTAACTTTAACTTTAACTTTAACTTTAACTTTAACTTTAACTTTAACTTTAACTTTAACTTTAACTTTAACTTTAACTTTAACTTTAACTTTAACTTTAACTTTAACTTTAACTTTAACTTTAACTTTAACTTTAACTTTAACTTTAACTTTAACTTTAACTTTAACTTTACTTTAACTTTAACTTTAACTTTAACTTTAACTTTAACTTTAACTTTAACTTTAACTTTAACTTTAACTTTAACTTTAACTTTAACTTTAACTTTAACTTTAACTTTAACTTTAACTTTAACTTTAACTTTAACTTTAACTTTAACTTTAACTTTAACTTTAACTTTAACTTTAACTTTAACTTTAACTTTAACTTTAACTTTAACTTTAACTTTAACTTTAACTTTAACTTTAACTTTAACTTTAACTTTAACTTTAACTTTAACTTTAACTTTAACTTTAACTTTAACTTTAACTTTAACTTTAACTTTAACTTTAACTTTAACTTTAACTTTAACTTTAACTTTAACTTTAACTTTAACTTTAACTTTAACTTTAACTTTAACTTTAACTTTAACTTTAACTTTAACTTTAACTTTAACTTTAACTTTAACTTTAACTTTAACTTTAACTTTAACTTTAACTTTAACTTTAACTTTAACTTTAACTTTAACTTTAACTTTAACTTTAACTTTAACTTTAACTTTAACTTTAACTTTAACTTTAACTTTAACTTTAACTTTAACTTTAACTTTAACTTTAACTTTAACTTTAACTTTAACTTTAACTTTAACTTTAACTTTAACTTTAACTTTAACTTTAACTTTAACTTTAACTTTAACTTTAACTTTAACTTTAACTTTAACTTTAACTTTAACTTTAACTTTAACTTTAACTTTAACTTTAACTTTAACTTTAACTTTAACTTTAACTTTAACTTTAACTTTAACTTTAACTTTAACTTTAACTTTAACTTTAACTTTAACTTTAACTTTAACTTTAACTTTAACTTTAACTTTAACTTTAACTTTAACTTTAACTTTAACTTTAACTTTAACTTTAACTTTAACTTTAACTTTAACTTTAACTTTAACTTTAACTTTAACTTTAACTTTAACTTTAACTTTAACTTTAACTTTAACTTTAACTTTAACTTTAACTTTAACTTTAACTTTAACTTTAACTTTAACTTTAACTTTAACTTTAACTTTAACTTTAACTTTAACTTTAACTTTAACTTTAACTTTAACTTTAACTTTAACTTTAACTTTAACTTTAACTTTAACTTTAACTTTAACTTTAACTTTAACTTTAACTTTAACTTTAACTTTAACTTTAACTTTAACTTTAACTTTAACTTTAACTTTAACTTTAACTTTAACTTTAACTTTAACTTTAACTTTAACTTTAACTTTAACTTTAACTTTAACTTTAACTTTAACTTTAACTTTAACTTTAACTTTAACTTTAACTTTAACTTTAACTTTAACTTTAACTTTAACTTTAACTTTAACTTTAACTTTAACTTTAACTTTAACTTTAACTTTAACTTTAACTTTAACTTTAACTTTAACTTTAACTTTAACTTTAACTTTAACTTTAACTTTAACTTTAACTTTAACTTTAACTTTAACTTTAACTTTAACTTTAACTTTAACTTTAACTTTAACTTTAACTTTAACTTTAACTTTAACTTTAACTTTAACTTTAACTTTAACTTTAACTTTAACTTTAACTTTAACTTTAACTTTAACTTTAACTTTAACTTTAACTTTAACTTTAACTTTAACTTTAACTTTAACTTTAACTTTAACTTTAACTTTAACTTTAACTTTAACTTTAACTTTAACTTTAACTTTAACTTTAACTTTAACTTTAACTTTAACTTTAACTTTAACTTTAACTTTAACTTTAACTTTAACTTTAACTTTAACTTTAACTTTAACTTTAACTTTAACTTTAACTTTAACTTTAACTTTAACTTTAACTTTAACTTTAACTTTAACTTTAACTTTAACTTTAACTTTAACTTTAACTTTAACTTTAACTTTAACTTTAACTTTAACTTTAACTTTAACTTTAACTTTAACTTTAACTTTAACTTTAACTTTAACTTTAACTTTTAACTTTAACTTTAACTTTAACTTTAACTTTAACTTTAACTTTAACTTTAACTTTAACTTTAACTTTAACTTTAACTTTAACTTTAACTTTAACTTTAACTTTAACTTTAACTTTAACTTTAACTTTAACTTTAACTTTAACTTTAACTTTAACTTTAACTTTAACTTTAACTTTAACTTTAACTTTAACTTTAACTTTAACTTTAACTTTAACTTTAACTTTAACTTTAACTTTAACTTTAACTTTAACTTTAACTTTAACTTTAACTTTAACTTTAACTTTAACTTTAACTTTAACTTTAACTTTAACTTTAACTTTAACTTTAACTTTAACTTTAACTTTAACTTTAACTTTAACTTTAACTTTAACTTTAACTTTAACTTTAACTTTAACTTTAACTTTAACTTTAACTTTAACTTTAACTTTAACTTTAACTTTAACTTTAACTTTAACTTTAACTTTAACTTTAACTTTAACTTTAACTTTAACTTTAACTTTAACTTTAACTTTAACTTTAACTTTAACTTTAACTTTAACTTTAACTTTAACTTTAACTTTAACTTTAACTTTAACTTTAACTTTAACTTTAACTTTAACTTTAACTTTAACTTTAACTTTAACTTTAACTTTAACTTTAACTTTAACTTTAACTTTAACTTTAACTTTAACTTTAACTTTAACTTTAACTTTAACTTTAACTTTAACTTTAACTTTAACTTTAACTTTAACTTTAACTTTAACTTTAACTTTAACTTTAACTTTAACTTTAACTTTAACTTTAACTTTAACTTTAACTTTAACTTTAACTTTAACTTTAACTTTAACTTTAACTTTAACTTTAACTTTAACTTTAACTTTAACTTTAACTTTAACTTTAACTTTAACTTTAACTTTAACTTTAACTTTAACTTTAACTTTAACTTTAACTTTAACTTTAACTTTAACTTTAACTTTAACTTTAACTTTAACTTTAACTTTAACTTTAACTTTAACTTTAACTTTAACTTTAACTTTAACTTTAACTTTAACTTTAACTTTAACTTTAACTTTAACTTTAACTTTAACTTTAACTTTAACTTTAACTTTAACTTTAACTTTAACTTTAACTTTAACTTTAACTTTAACTTTAACTTTAACTTTAACTTTAACTTTAACTTTAACTTTAACTTTAACTTTAACTTTAACTTTAACTTTAACTTTAACTTTAACTTTAACTTTAACTTTAACTTTAACTTTAACTTTAACTTTAACTTTAACTTTAACTTTAACTTTAACTTTAACTTTAACTTTAACTTTAACTTTAACTTTAACTTTAACTTTAACTTTAACTTTAACTTTAACTTTAACTTTAACTTTAACTTTAACTTTAACTTTAACTTTAACTTTAACTTTAACTTTAACTTTAACTTTAACTTTAACTTTAACTTTAACTTTAACTTTAACTTTAACTTTAACTTTAACTTTAACTTTAACTTTAACTTTAACTTTAACTTTAACTTTAACTGTAACTTAACTTTAACTTTAACTTTAACTTTAACTTTAACTTTAACTTTAACTTTAACTTTAACTTTAACTTTAACTTTAACTTTAACTTTAACTTTAACTTTAACTTTAACTTTAACTTTAACTTTAACTGTAACGTTAACTTTAACTTTAACTTTTAACTTTAACTTTAACTTTAACTTTAACTTTAACTTTAACTTTAACTTTAACTTTAACTTTAACTTTAACTTTAACTTTAACTTTAACTTTAACTTTAACTTTAACTTTAACTTTAACTTTAACTTTAACTTTAACTTTACTTTAACTTTAACTTTAACTTTAACTTTAACTTTAACTTTAACTTTAACTTTAACTTTAACTTTAACTTTAACTTTAACTTTAACTTTAACTTTAACTTTAACGTTAACTTTAACTTTAACTTTAACTTTTAACTTTAACTTAAACCACCCCGACTTATACACACACACACCCCCCCCCCCCCTGCTTCTGCTCCCCCTCGCTCACCCCCCCGCCAGTCTCCCACCCCCACCCCCACCCCCACCCCCCCCCACCCCCACCCCCACCCCCACCCCCACCCCCACCCCCACCCCCACCCCCACCCCCACCCCCACCCCCACCCCCACCCCCACCCCCACCCCCCCCCCCCCCCCCCCCCCCCCCCCCCCCCCCCCCCCCCCCCCCCCCCACCCCCCCCCCCCCCCACCCCCCCCCCCCCCCCCCCCCCCCCCCCCCCCCCCCCCCCCCCCCCCCCCCCCCCCCCCCCCCCCCCCCCCCCCCCCCCCCCCCCCCCACCCCCCCCCCCCCCCCCCCCCCCCCCCCCCCCCCCCCCCCCTCCCCCCCCCCCCCC